>JTDE01021997.1:0-18073 GCA_014338405.1 Paragonimus skrjabini miyazakii | reverse complement strand
CCAAGGGCACCTCCGTCGTGAGAGCGAAGGAAAAAAATCACTCGACTCAGTCCGAACCAGCAGAGCTGTTCAAAATCAGTTGAGACTTTTTTATACCGCTATACACATGTGTGGTCCTAACTGTTTCTCATGATGGGGTGGGGATGTGTGTTCATGACGTGCCCTGTAAATAACTTGTACTTGTCGCCACACCCCGCACACGTTTTGCAGCGGAACAAAGCTTCTTATTTTGAACGCGTCTTTTGGCTTGCCCTTGGAGTGATTACGGGAACAGTCGCGGTACTATTCGCGACCGAGATTTTCGTGTGAATTATTACCGGGACGAGAATCCGATTTTATCGAGCGTACCACTATACCGAGATCGAACCAGTGTACCGGTTAGGAGGGTTTACAACATATATCAAGCAATGAGGATGTCTGTCCTGCACCGTACCGTGCAGGTAGTTCTAGTTTTTGTGTCCAGGCTTTCTCATGTATCAACATTGACGGGGCTTTTGAAAATCTACAGTCGGTCCTCATCAGAAGTAGTTATATAGTTGAATTTGGGTTTGTTGAAGTCACCCATAATGAGAAGATGGGAGAAACGTTGTGTAAATGAGAGACGACGTAATTCGCAAGTTCTTGTTTTCTTAATATTTTTGGAGATGTTGAAATGGAAATTTCAGACAAAGTATCGATAGTTTATCAGTTATACCTATGCAGTGCTAAGGATAGAATTGGAATAAGTCAAGTAAATACCAAATGTTCTTGTTTAGTGATGAAAAACTTCTCTACCACGTTTTATTTTCAAGGCAAATTACCACAAATTGTGGTATCCTTTTCAATTCCACCGAACACGTACGCTTGGAAATTGGGTATGCTTCTGATTTTATGAGCCCAGTGCAGCAGAATGTGAAGGGTTTTAAACAGGGACAAGCGCATCCAACAGAAGATAGGTCTCGATTGACATCAGTCAGGAGGAACGTCTAAGAATGCAGCATGTGTCCACACTAGTAGCTGCTCCAACCGATTGACCTGAGTTATTAACAACGTTAACACTAGTGATTGCTCCTTCCAAATGACTTCCACCATTAACGTCGTGGAAAACGCACACTTGCGGCGAGTGATGTAAAACGTTTGTTTGAAGCGTTCGGAGCACATGCACATCAACATTTTTGATTCCTTTGATTGTCCTGTTGATTGGAATGTTTTTCTGCGCCACGATAGATAATGAGCGTTCTAACCACCAAGTTGTGGCTGGCTGATAATCATACCCCCAGTGGTTGGCAGGCAGCTAGGGTTTATCTGTTTCCATACACTCTTCCGTGTGAGCGCCACGCAACCCCGATCTAGTAAGAAACAATGGAGTGAACTTAAAAGAATTGACGTCTGAAAAGTCTCGGTGATAATGAGGGATATAACACCATTCTTCTACGCCGTTCCATGTACGCTGAAGATGGAACCAACCTTGTCATCGTGTCATTTATAACTGTTTCTAAGAGCAACATTTTGTCAACCAGTATCTACCTGAAATCCTGCAAACAATGAAAAAGGGTACAAATATCGTATACACAAGGAAGCTGGAAACGTTTTCATGCATGATTCACTAGCAAATATGTTAGTTTTCTTGTTGAAATACAGCGCCGATACTGTACGGTCGTATATGTTTATTTCGGCGACATCTTCAAAACTCCGCAAATGTTGAAAACCCTCCAGCTATAGGATGATGTATATCACCTGAAAAAAATAGAAATGAGCGCATATATAACATTTGAAAAATTGGGCCAACGTCAGTAATGGGTTATTTTTGCAAAAGTGGTAGAGAATCGTTTTCATCACCAGACAGAAAATTTCGGTAGTTATTTGACGTTTTCCAATTTTATCGTTAACACTGCATATTTATAATTGATAAACTGTCAATACTTTGTCTGAAATTTTTATTTCGACATTTCAGAATATATTAAGAAAACAAGGATTCGCGCCAAATGATCGTTTTCACTTTGGGAAGGCGTCTAAAGAAATCCCTGCGAAGGACATGTTCGCTTAAGTGCATTCTGTAGTGAACAAATCAATCAACTGATAAAAATGACCAAAAATGTAGTGGTATCACAGGAAAGTCGTAACAGTGACGGATAGACTCAAAGGTATATTTACAAATTTAACGGAAGATGTATCGGTAAAAATAGGAACGACTCACTGGTAAGTCAACGTCCATTAGATTGAATAGAATACCACAAGAAAGAACGACAGCGCCAGAGATGTGATTCGTTGGACGACCGATAGATAATTCCACAAACTACGTGATATGATAAAATTTGAGCGTCGATAGACCAGCTAATACGCGGAGCTAAAATATTTCACCGTCCAACCACGTTACCGATACAAAATTTGCACTAATGAAGAGGACAGAGATTATGTGCGATAACCACCGTTTATTCGTGTTGATGATTCACTTCAAAATTGATTATGATGGACTCAAACAAGTGTACAACTGAAGGTAACCGAACGATATATACTAAATGTACAAGTATGAATTATGAAATATAACTGTGACCTGTATACACTACAACTCTAACACGTAAGTTTATCAAAGCTTGTGGGTACGCGGAACGAATATGAATACGGTGGATACAAAGTTTACCGGGGATTAAGTGCGCGGACGAAAATCTGAGAACACTTTGATAAGCGAGGACGTACTACATTAGCGTCGCCTGAACTTTCAGTGGGGTTGATAGGAGTCGTCTCATGTCTTTAGTCAACCGCTTACCGTATTGCTTGAAGTTGATGGGTCCCATAGTTCGTGGGGCAAACAACCCTCCGGAAAGGCCTAAGAAGCACCCATAGACCAACTCAGCGGGATTTGTGTGGGACGAATCTCAGTGGGTTTCAGACGCCTAACGAGATAATGGTCAGAACCACGTGCCACGTAGACTGATGCTAGAGTGTAAAGAACTTTTAAGTTGGCGACGGAAACGTTGGATTCAAACCGGCATATTGTGACTGCCTCAGAGAGTCCTCCATTATTTAGTCTACAACTTTTCAACAGATATCAAAATTGTTTAGTCGAAATAATTTGGGAAGTTTAGCAATTGTGCACGTACTAACAAAATAATAGAAATTAATGGTGATCACCATCTCGAGGTGTGGTCAATGGAATGGATTAAAGGGGTTCCAACCATCCTACTGGTGATTATACTAACCACCTACTTGAAAAGTTACATTTCGGCCACTTGTGAGAATGTGACAGATGGTTTTAGTTTACTGGCCAATAGGAAATAATCAGTAAATGTCACCTCATAGGAAAAAGAACGAAAATGGCTAAAAAAAGCAGCTGTCACAATTTATTGCAGACCCGCTAATCTTTATTTAGTGCTCAGCTATATGTATCCAAACTAATAATGTGATACTTAACTAGAGAGAATATATATATGTGCGCTTTCCTGATTTGTGCGATATCAGAGAAACCTACTTATTTCAACGAGCAATATCAATCGTCAATGCCGGCTTAGCTCAATTCACGAGACCTACGTAACAAAACTTATGGCTATGAATCTCGTTGAGTCAGTCTATAGACACATGAGCATACTCATATAGATATATCTAAACAGAAATAAACTAACCAAACAAATTGCCATTATCACCGGTTTTATCATTCTCCCCTGATAGTGACATTCCATCACCATCACAATGTGATATTTTTACATCGTTGTTACTTGCCGGCGTGAATATGTCATACTCTTCAACGTTTGTCACTTTGAGTTTACTTCGAAGTTCTTCCGCTGAACATATTCAATGAGTTCGACATTTATCACCAAGTGGAGTGGAAGCAAACCCATCAATGTTTCTTTATAGTCAGGCATAATTAATAGCTATAGTTTGACAAGTTTACAAGTCACGGAAACATATGTATATATCAAATATTTAAAGATTGCCGAATTGTATGTTTATTGGCAAACCGATTTTTCACTCATTTAAACAACGACATCAGTAGTTTCGGCTGATTTTAGACGAGTTCGTGGTTGAATTTCAAACCACCCGGATCCAGTCCGGTTGTCTTGTCTGATACCCAGCAGGCGTCCGCTGACCCTGTTAACACTAAGTAGGGAATCGGTTGGAAGTGAATTATGGTTGTTTTTGGAAATTTTAGGACTTGTGTACAAGTATACAACGGACAGCGGTCACAGTCAGTCTCGACGCAACCCAAGACCAGAGAAAAGGCGTAACGACCAATCACAACTAGTGTATTGATGATACAGTGACGAGGCGGCGATCCGCACAACGTCAATGGCAACACGAAAATCAAAGTCCCAACAAAAACGGGTTTTCAAATCGTTCAAACAAGTAAGTCCAGGGGGAATGAAATGTCACAGTTTTAGGGACGTTCATATCGTGTGCGACACGTTGAATAATATGTAGGCGGACGACCTGACATAGATAAAATGAGGGAGAACGTCAGCGGAAAGTTTAAATCGCATGCGCAACAGTTTCTGTATTGTTGCACTAATCCCCTTTCAATGAGGCACTGACCCCAGTGCCTCCGTACCGCCAATGTTGCTGCAACACCTCTCTCTGCTCCGCGATCGGAACGCTGCCAGGTGATACTGGTAGGGGCCGTATCTGGGCTTCCTCCGGCTTTTGGGCTGGCTTTAACTGATTGTGGTGTACTGTAAGTACATCCGCTGTTGGATTGATAGTATCGCGAATAACATATACAGTGGGCGACAGCATGTGCACAATTACGAACGGACCCAGCCACGGGCGATGGAATTTGTGGGCAGCCCCCAATGGTGATTTTGGCCTGTACAACCAGACGCGATCCCCGATGTGGTAAACTGGTCTATTTGCTGTACGGTCATAGCAGCTTTTCTGATGGTGTTGCGACTTTGACTGATGCTGGGCGGCAATTTTATAAGCGACTCTCAACCGTTTGCCCAGCTCCTTGACATATTGTGGTAACCCTGTGCATTCGGCTGGCGCCAGCGGTGTTAGTACTTCGATTGGCAGGCGTAGCCCATGCCCTAGGGTGAGTAGTGAGGGTGTGTACACTGTACTCGAATGGACGGCAGCCCTATAGGCTAAGAGACACCGTGGCAGGATTTCATCCCAACGATCTGACTGGTGTCGTTCAATAAAGGCACGTAGGATTGTCATTACAGTACGATTGGTTCGTTCGACCAAGCCGTTACTCTGAGGGTGGTAGGGAGTTGTTCGGGTTTTGTGTATGCGTAGCATACGACATACTTCTTCTAAAAGGCGACTTTCAAATGCAGCACCCTGGTCAGAGTGTATCTCAATGGGTGTACCGAAACGAGCGACCCATTCGTTAACGAACGACGATGTTATTGTAGAAGCCTCTTGGTTCGGCCTCGGAAAGGCTTCACACCATTTGATAAAATAGTCAACAATCACAAGAATATATTTATTTCCTCTCTTCGACGTGGGTAGTGGTCCCATCACATCAACTCCCACACGGTGGTTGGGGCCAACTGTTGCAACCGTTTGAAGCGGGGCCCTGGGAGCTACAATGGGGGATTTAGTTTGCGCACAGATGTTACAGTTGGCACAGTTGCGAACCACATCATCATGTAGCTTTGGCCACCAAAAGCGCTGTCGGACAGCTGCTTCAGTCCTTCGCTGACCCGCATGTCCCAGTTTTAAATGCACCTCTCGGACAACTTTTGAAACCTTGCCAGATGGGACGATTAGTCTATATGTTCGTTTGGCCTTGTCAAATAAATGCGATGCGCCATCGATAACTCGCAAATTCGCCCACTGTGACCATAGGCAGCGCTCTTCCGGGGATCTGCTCTCCATTTCGCGACCAGTCGGTTTTGGGTTCCCATCAAGTTGTCGGCGGTAGATGTTAGAAATGTACGGATCATTCAGCTGATAGTGTGCCCACGTAGCCCCAGCTGAGGGTGTGGATAACATAGCGTTAACAGTTTCCGCGGGAACGCGAGACAAAGAGTCAGCATTTGCGTGACGGCTGCCCAAGCGATAGATACAGTCAAAGTCATAATCCTGCAAATACTCCAACCAACGTGCTACTTGACCCTCCGGCTCTCGAAAGTTGCGAAGCCACTGTAGTGCTTGATGGTCTGTTCGAACTTCGGAGGATTTCCCGGGTAAGTAAGGGCGGAAGTGTTTAAGGAAATACACTAAAGCTAACATCTCACTGCGCGTAGTGGAATAACGTCTTTCTCGTTTATCGTGCCGACGACTTGCATAAGCAATCACGACCTCCCCATTGACCGACTTCTGGGATAGTACGGCACTGATAGCTAAGTCACTGGCGTCAGTGTCTAGTATGAAGGGACCGGCTGATGGCGAGAAATTGGGGAATGCGAGAATGGGAGGGGAACTGAGCTTATTTTTAAGAGTGTTGAACGCTGTGTGGCATTCAGTAGACCATACGAATTTCTTGTCTTTCTCTGTAAGTTGATGCAATGGGGATGCTATCTCCGCAAAATGTGGAACAAATTTCCGATAATAAGAAGCCAGCCCCATAAAACTGCGTACTTCGATTACCGATCGTGGTACTGGCCAATCAACAATTTGCTTGACTTTTGTGTCATCGGTTTTAAATTCCTGAGGGTGTGATTAGATGGCCTAAGAATGATACTTCTTGCTGTAATAGCACGCATTTTGTGGGTTTCAATTTCAGGCCCGCCATTCGGAGACGTTCGAATACATTCTTCAGCCGAGAATTGTGCTCCTCTATTGTGGGGGCGTGAACAATAATGTCGTCAAGGTGGATTAAGCATTGGCCTGGTTCTACATCTTGCAACACTGTCCGCATTAATCACTGAAAAGTAGCAGGCGCGTTAGCCAGGCCGAACGGCATTGTTTCAAATTCATACAACCCGGATGGAATGATAAATGCCGTCTTTTGACGATCTGCGGGGTGGACTTCAACCTGCCAGTACCCCGAAGCTAGTTCAAGCATGGAGAACCACTTTGCGTCATGTAAAGCATCGAGTGTAGTATCTATGCGTGGCAGAGGAAATGAATCTTTTTGTTATAGCATTCAGACGTCTATGGTCAACGCATAACCGTAAGCTCCCGTCCTTCTTTTTAACCAGCACGATGGGGGATGCCCAGGGGGAAGTCGATGGGCGTATAACTCTCTTGTTAAGCATGCCTTGAATCATGGTACTCAGTTGCGACTGATAGTGAAAAGGAATTCTTCTGGAGGGTTGTCGAAGGGGGTGTTGGTCGCTTGTATCAATTTCATGTTGTACAAGTCCAGTCCGCCCAGGTTCCTCACTGTCGTACTGAAACACGTCGGGGAAGCTGCGTAAAAGGCTTCCTAGCATGAGTCTTTCAGTATAGGGCAAGGTCGTCCTAGTTAGTAATGGTTGTACCAAATGCGATTCCAGTCCGTCTAGGTTATCGGAAGCTTCTATTGCGCTTACCGTTTGAAGCCTGCCTCCCACTTGGGCATTCTTGGCATTATAACGAAAGCAGATTGTCCGTGAGGCTGGGTCGATCTTATCGCAGTACCGTCGTAGAAAATTCATTCCTAAAACCGCGCTCCATGGCAGGTGGCTGCTAACTGCAGACTGGTGTCGAGTTGTTAAATTAGCCAGCTGTACTGTGGCCATTACTTGCGAGCCCGTCTGTAAGGTGGTGCCGTTTGCTGTTAGTATTTGATGGCGGTACTCGGGCTGGACTATTTTACAATTAAGCTGGGCTGCCACGGCCGAGTTTAAAATAGAACACGAGGCACCAGTATCAGTCAAAAAGCAGATAGCCTCATTGTCTAATCTACCGTTCACAGTTAGTGGCTTTTCTACGTCAGCATTGGCGAGACAGATAACAGAAGGTATATATGCATACGACAGAAGTGACCTACCTCGTGTTACTCGGCTCGCTGCCAGAGGCGGGTTGTGCCCACACTTCTGCGCGTTGGATCCGAATCTCTTACAGTAGATGCAATTACTCGATGGGGAACTTGGCTGAGGAGAATTTCGGGCAGCAAAACACATGGGTTCTGTTATTGAAGAGGTGTCACGCATCGACTCTTGCACCGCCTCAAATGCGCGCGCCTTTTCAACTGCCTTTAACGGCGACGACGCCGGTTTGTGCAGAAATTTTCCCCGCAATTCCTGATTAGACAATCCCAGACAAAAATGATCACAAATCTGACAATCTCTTTCTCCCGGGGATGATTGTGGAAACGCCTTCAGAGCTAGCTCCCGCAGGTCACGAAGGAACGAATCCACCGATTCCAACGGTTGCTGGCGTCTGGCATGAAACCTTTCGCGATAAACAGGCGCTAATTCCGTGCGCCCGAACAGTCCTTGTAGCGTTTCCCATATGACTTCCGGTGGTGAATCTGGAGCCACACCAGAAGCACGAAATTGCTTCACGGCTGCATCACCCAAAAAACTAAGGATGTAAAAGCTGTGAAGCTTGCAGTTCACTGCTGATGAGTAAATCCTGACTTTAAACGCCCAGTCATCAAAGTCATCATCCGGATTATAAAAGGGAGGCTGGCGTGGTGATGGTTTGACTTCGCAGCATGAATCGTTCATCTCAATGGTAGAATCCGTTGACAACGAGGATGAAGTGAATTCCGGTTTCGCATTCATCCCACCACTGTCACCAATTGTTACGGGACAGCGATCACAATCAGTCTCGACGCAACCCAAGACCAGAGAAAAGGCGTAACGACCAATCACAACTAGTGTATTGATGATACAGTGACGAGGCGGCGATCCGCACAACGTCAATGGCAACACGAAAATCAAAGTCCCAACAAAAACGGGTTTTCAAATCGTTCAAACAAGTAAGTCCAGGGGGAATGAAATGTCACAGTTTTAAGGACGTTCATATCGTGTGTGACGCGTTGAATAATATGTAGGCGGACGACCTGAAATAGATAAAATGAGGGAGAACGTCAGCGGAAAGTTTAAATCGCATGCGCAACAGCTTCTGTATAGTTACGTATCAAATATTTAAAGATTGCCAAATTGTATGTTTATTGGCAAACCAATTTTTCACTCATTTAAACAACGATATCAGTAGTTTCGGCTGATTTTAGACGAGTTCGTGGTTGCGTTTCAAACCACCGGATCCATTCCGGTTGTCTTGTCTGATACCCAGTAGGCGTCCGCTGACCCTGTTAGCACTAAGTAGGGAATCGGTTAGAGGTGAATTATGGTTGATTTGGAAATTTTAGGACTTGTGTACAAGCTCACTATGCAATCAAGCAAATGATAAAAATGACCAAAATATTGTAATGTCAAACCTTGCTAGCACAATTAGGGTTAATTTAGGGCAAATCCCTAATTCGGTCTAATGGACCAATTCGGAGATCATTTAGGGATTTGAAACACATTCCCTAATTTAGCCCCAACGAACGTGACGCACTAACTTTCTGATTGGTCAATTTAGTGTACCCTAAGTTTGCCCTTAATTAACCCTAAACCACCTAATTTACCCCTAAATTACCTCGAATTCAACTAGTTTACCCATATATTACCCCGAATCCTCCTAATTTACCCCTAAATTACCCCCAGAAACAACCGAATGCAACGACACCGGCTCCAGAACAACATAAGTACTTCATCCTGCAAGTGCTTCCCAAACGTCGCATACCGTTCTCACGCTGTTATACACTGAATGGAAAGAAAACCAATCGGATGGGAATAGGGAAAGTTTATTACAGTAAATGAAATATACAAAATGGGTTCTTCGCACATACATCTCAAACATCCGTATGTGCTTCTACTTCCCGGAAGTTAAGCGAAAGTGACTGTAATGAAGCAAAGTAATGTACAAACAAGAAAGAATACTTAATTCTTGAACGTGCGACCTCGGGCTACATGATAACACAACAGATTAAGACTTATGGTTTGCACAAGTGAACGTCGTTGAAAATCAACTTCATGTGAAAACGCATGACAGACACTCAGGTGACACACATTTTAAGAAGCTGAGATTCACCATATTCAAATCACGTCACTCTTATTGCCTCTTTAGATGCTTACATCCAACGTTATCTTCGGTCTTCTCAGTCGACACTTCCCCCGCGGTTACGGGCGTCGTATAACCAGCAGCGCATCCACTTGCTCACGTCATCCCGCCCCGTTTCCGGACTCATTCCTTGAGATAGAACAGTTTCTACGTCCGACATAAATTATATTACTGTTGAACTCCACTAACCTTCTATTACTCGCCGTAGAATGGAGTCTTTGAAACCGAGTTCACTTTTCCCTCCAGCACAAGTCATATCTACTGCCATTTGCGATCCAATGGCCCCCCGCATACAACGGCGAAGCAGTAGTCTAGCAGAGTGAGCACTCATTGCTTTCAGGTAGTCCATCTAAAAGTGTTCAAAATATTGGCGGTACACTTACCACAACTCTCGTAAACTGCTATCTTTGTAGGTTAGCTTTCAGTTCACGAAAACTGGATGCACTATTTACAGGTAAAGCATGTGATCGGATGTCGCGCACCGCCTCACTCTGAGAGTCAAAATCGGGGAACGGGCGGCGTTGATGGAGACGATCCTTCACAATGGCCACGTCTTTAATCAATTCCTCCTGCCTTGCGGCAAAGTCCCGGAGCATATGTATTATTTTGAACAGCTGAGAGAAAACAGCCGATTCATTTTGCGGTGACGATGCTGCAAAAGGAGCCACGGACGAACTGGTCGACGGCTGCAACGAAGTTGGCGATGACGTTGGAATAAATGGGCGGATGTTTAGGAGAGAACTGCCAAACACTGGGCGGGAAGATAAAGTTCCGTTACGGGGGGACCATTCGGGCGACAAAGCACGGACCATATTGTCGTCTTCCCCTCATTCGTCATTGGTAAACCATCCACATTCAACTGGATTCCAACAGACATTACATGCTGTGGCTGGCAGCTTGAAACGGCATTCACAATGTCCTTGACCAATCCTGGATGGGCGTATTTACCCGGATAAACGACATGTGTGAGAGAACTTTTAGGCGTCGACAACAGAGTTCTCGCGTCACTGGGCCACTCTGGTATTCTTTCCTTCAAGATGCGTAGAAGTCGTGTCACCTGCAATTTACGAATGTTGCTTGAAATCACCCAGTCTCGAAGGCGGTCGACAACGCCAGCGTCAGAAAAATCAGCATCCGGATCTTGCAGACCAGTTCCTGATGAGTTTTCGAGTACATCTAAAAACGACCGTTTAATGATTATTTAAATTAATATTGCCTTCTGCGAGCGGCTGTGATGTATGTTTACGTTCAGACACCGCGGCGGGTGGAGAACGTTGGCCAACGTCTACATTCTCCAAGGTATCTTGTACATTACGATGGAATTTGGCAAGTGAACATTTCGATAAATCGTGGCCCGACTAGCGAATATTTCAGAAAACCACTGGAGGTTCAATAAATAGATTAATTTCTTTCACCTCTGCGTTATCCTTGTGGTGACCAGACATATTCACAACTCTGGCAAACCTTAATCAGTAGGCACGGCAAACAATGTGAACACAGCGCGCGTGAATGATCGAAGCGGTTAGAGTTCGTCTAAACAAAAACTAGTTTATACGTACAACAAATACCTCCTCAATTTTAATGGAATCTGTTTCGGTTATGGTATCCATGTGTTATATAAATAGGCAGTATACTGGCGCACAGGCGATTGCATACCTTTTCACCAACCAACAAACTGTTGGTCAAAAAATCTATCCCCAAATTACCCCGAAACAACCTTAATTTACCCCAAACTCAATCCTTAATTGGTGTTAGCAGGGAAAGTGAGTTATAACAGTAACGGATAAACTCAAATGGTAAGCGTACAGATCAAGCGGAAGATGTGTCGGTAAAATAGGAATGACGCACTAATAAGTCAAGGTCAGCTGGATTGAATAGACCGCCATAAGGAAGAAAGACAGCGCCAGAGATTAGACTTGTTGGACGACCGATAGATACTTCCACAAGCGACGCGAGATGATGAACGTTGTGTCGATAGATCAGCTGACACGCAGAGCTAAAATATTTCACCGTCCAATCAGTTTACCAGCGCAAAAATCCGCACGAATGAAGAAGACAGGGATGCTGCGCGATAACTCCCGTTTATTCGTGTTGACGATTCAACTCAAAAAGTAATGATGATGGTAACAAACAAGTGTACAGATGAAGGTAAAATATCGGTAAATAACAAACTGTACAAAAATGACTTATGAAATATAACTGTTTTTACCAATAGTGTGTAGTTTGGTGAAAATGTATATTTTCGCCAGTGCGTCAGTAATGTCCCTACTTACATGATACAATGAGTACATAACACAAAGGATTTACATTAAAATTGAAGAAGCATTTGTTGTACGTATGAAGTGGTTATTTGTTTAGCCGAACTCGAACCGCGCTGAGTGTTCACGCGCGCTGTGTTCGAATTCGCGCCCCGCTGACCGTTCCTACTGCTTGTGAGTATTGCCAAACTTGTGATTACGTCTGATTATCATTATGATAGCGCTGACGTAAGAAACATTATTCTATTTATTAAAGCGCTAGTGGTTTTCTTAGGTGTTAGCCAGTCGCTCCACCATTTATCAAGATGTGCAACATTCAATTGCCGAGCTTAATCTTAACGTACAAGATTCCTGAAGAAATGTGGACGTCTGCTAACGTTCCGTACTATGGCGTTCTTACCGCAACATATATCACAACCGTTATCTGAAGGTCATTGTAAACTCCAATAATCATTAAATGATTGATTTCAGATAACAGTTGTGAAATATGTTCCTGTACGAACGGAAAACTTAGCAAAAAACTGGTGTGCAGAATCCAGAGGATGATCTCCCCCACTCTAGCGTTTTCGATCGCTTCCGTGACTGGGCAACTTCCAGCAACACTCCTAAAGTGCAGGTGACACGACTTTTACGCACCTTGAAGGAAAGAATACCGGAGTTACCTAGTGATGTGAGAACGTTGTTGTCCACACCGAGGATTTCGCCCAAATGTGCCGTTTATCCCGGAAAATATGCTAATTTAAGGTTGGTGAAGGGCACTGTGAATGATATTCTGAGTTGTCGGCTACACCATGTGACGTCCGTTGGAATCCAATTGAATGTGGATGGTTTATCGCCAACGAATGCAGGAAAGTTATCAATATGGCCTGTGCTTTGTCGCCCAAATGAGCCGATCGTAGCCAAGCCGTTTATGGTTGGTATGCATGCAGGAAGCAGCAAGGTGGCAGACGTCAACGTATATCTTTCGGATGTGAAGCAAGAATTGCGTAATGTTCTATGTAATGGCATACTTGTTGACAATGTTCCCGTTACGGTCTGTCTAAATGCAGTAACCCGTGATACACCCTTCCGCTCGTACATTGAACAGATACGTGGGTACGGTGCACACTACGGCTGTGATAAGTACAACCAACGAGGAGTGTATTGTGAACGGAAGGTCACATTCACGCCGTAAGCTGGTTCTCTTCGAACAGACCCATCGTTTCGCGACACGCGCCCTGCATCCCTGTTCCCGTTTATGTCGCTACCCGTCGAAATGATGTCCACTTTTCCCATTGACTACATGCATTCAGTATTCCATTTTATTTTCAACTATTCGCCCAAAATACGTTGCCATTATCAACGACGTTGCTTGCATAGTTTTAAATGTATGTAACATCAATTCTGAAGTTTGCACTGTGAGTTGTCTTCCCTTCACCACGTTCTAAACTCTCCTTAACCGTAGGTTTTCCTCTCGCCATTTGATATGTTTATTTTCGATGATATATCACTAGACGTCTACATAGCAAGCGCATCTCGCATTAACGCTAAGAGTTTGCTCTTTCTATTTCACCACGATTTATTTTTATACTCATTTTGCAATCCTGTAATTATGACGTCTTTTGAAGACAAATAATATTTCGTTTGTGACCTGTAGCCATGAAATCATTTTGCTTTATCACGTATTGTATATCACTTGTAACAGTTAATGAATTTTTACTGCAGATGTACAGGGTTGCAACGTGTAACTCGGTGGCACAGCTTCGTGGTCAAACTACCCGTCTCTTCAGTTTACTATAACTGTGAGGTACTATTGGGTTTCCCCACCGGACCCTGCCGTCTTTACGCCAAAATTGGAGATTACATCGGATGCGGATTCGTCTGCTGTGAGCGTGCAAATGGGGAAATGAAGTCATAGGTCCGGGTATAACTGATGTGCCCTCAATTCCTAATGATTATTAGCAAGCCTCCCGAAAGATTTTGTCCACTTCATCATCCGAGGACTCCAACGGCTGTTCGCCCACGTGCGCTACTAGCGCCACAGCCGCACCATATCCTATGTTCGTCGTTGCGCCCTCAATTTGCGGCGTTCTAAGC
Source organism: Paragonimus skrjabini miyazakii (assembly GCA_014338405.1). Classification (NCBI taxonomy): domain Eukaryota; kingdom Metazoa; phylum Platyhelminthes; class Trematoda; order Plagiorchiida; family Troglotrematidae; genus Paragonimus; species Paragonimus skrjabini miyazakii. The sequence goes on along the minus strand of JTDE01021997.1, from coordinate 3,779 downwards.
ACCGTTTTCCGCCGTCCATTCGCTTCCTCCCTCGTTATTCCCGAATCCAGCTGTCACGTCTCCCTTACCGGAATGCCTGGTCCACTCGTTATCCCCATCCAGACTTGTTCGGTCGACTTCACATCATCTTCCTGTCTAATTTTTGACAGTTCTGTTCCGAACAACTGTCCCCTCATTTTTATATCACCCTCAATAACGTTTCAGCCGTCCATCAGTTAATCCGTTGCACTTCTGCCGGCGTCTTCACCATAAAACGACTAGGTTGTTCCCTCGAAGATGTAAAAAATAATCTATATGTTCTAAAAATTGGTTGTAGACATAGCCTTTTCAAAAAAACGTCTCCAACAACGTCGCCTTTCCCCGATTCGGACGCTCAGGGTCGAGCTGTGTGCTACACCAACGCACATGCTATACCCTCAAAGAGTGCAACAAGTTTCCGTGAACTGAAAGTCAACCTCCAAAGACAATAGTTTAGAAGAGTTGTTCTGAGTGTACGGCCAATAATTTCGGATGGACCTGAAAACAATGAGTGCTCCGTCTGCAAGGCTGCTGCTTCGCCGTATTATGAGGGAGGCCACTAAATCACAGCTGGCAGTGGAGATCACCCATGCAGGAGGAAGAAATAAAATCACTTTCGAAGACTCCATCCTAAGGCTTGTAAAAAAAGATTGTTGAATTGTAACAGTGATGTAATATGTTTTGGACGTAGAAAATGTACTAGCACAAGGAATGAATCCGAAGTCATTGCGAGATGAGGTGAACAAGTGGATTCGCCGTTGGTTCTAGGATGCCCATGACCACAGAGGAAGGTATCGATTGAGGAAACCGGAGACAGCAATGGAAATAAGCGTAGATTGGACCAATGATAGCGACGTGATTTGAATATTGTGAATCTCAGCTTCTTAAAATGTGTGTCACCTGAGTGTCTGTCATGCGTTTTCACATGAAGTTGATTTTCAACGACGTTCACTTGTGCAAACCATAAGTCTTAATCTGTTGTGTTATCATGTAGCCCGAGGTCGCTCGTTCAAGAATTAAGTATTCTTTCTTGTTTGCACATTACTTTGCTTCACTACAGTCACTTTCGCTTTATTTCCAGGAAGTAGAATCACATGCGGATGTTTGAGATGTATGTGAGTAGAACCCATGTCGTATATTTCACTTACTGCATTAAACATCCTCCATTCACTCCCGATGATTGATGCAGTCTGTGTACAAAAAAAGAACGAAACATGAAAATATATAACATGCTCTATAAAACTCCTTCTGGAGCGTCAGAAGGATGAAAACACTGGATAAAATTGAAGATTTTATGAGCATAATATTTCTTGTAAACCACTGGCCGTCTGACCGCAAGGCTTGAGTGAGTGCGAGGACGGACAGTAGGAGTCTTCGGGTTGGGATGTGAAGATGCGGGCTGTTCGTTGCACACTGGCTGTCTGGACTGTTAGTCGCTAGAAGTTGGACCGTCCTCAAAAGTGACAGGCGGATTCAGGTGGGGCTCGACATGAGCAACTTCAAGCCTTTTAATGCTCACCGTTTAGTGGGTTCCATTGCGATCAGCCACAAAGAACCTGCGGAATCGCTTAATCACACGCAATGCTCCGTGGCATGGTCTTCGAAGAAGAGCCATAACGGCGTCAGCACGAACGAAAACATAAATACAAAATTCCATGTTGGAGTGCCTTTGTTGTTGCTTGGTGTTTTGCCGAGTATGCTGGGGCCGAATTTTTGCCGTGGATACCTTCTTCCGTTACACGGAAGTACTAGCATCAGAGTTAGTTTGGCCGGCGTTTGATTCGTAGAGCAGTTCACCTGAGAGGCGAAGTGCCGTAACGTGAAGTAATTGTACGGTAGAGAAAAAAGCTTGTCCCCGACAGTCAATCGTATTCCAAGCCTGACAATAGGTAGGTGTCCGGTGCAATGCCGGGAGTTGGTTTGACTTTTGAAGCGGCTTTCAGTTGATAATGGAAGCGTTTGAGCAGACCATTTGCCGCCGGATAGCACGCGGTGACATTGATGTTTTCGACCCGGAGTAACTGGCTGAAATCTCTGAAAAGAACTGATTGAAATTGTATGCTTCTTTTAGTAGTTTCAGTAACTAGAATGCCACTCGTCCGTGAACATTCGCGCAAATGTTTCGGTATTCGTGTTGGTGAGAAGTATTGCTACTGGCCATCTAGAGGAATGATCAAAGCACTACGAAGTATACCGATGACCTACCGAATACGGCAACGGATCGACTTTGAGAACATGGACGTGGCTGAAGCGTGCGTCGAGGTTGGCAAATTTGCTGGGGCTATGATGATCCACCGGTGGAATTTGCCGCGATAAAATTCAAGACAAATTTTCGCCCATTCTCGTATGCTCTTATGCATGTTTAGTCACACAAATCGGTCTAAAATCACAATAACGGTGGCACAAATATTAGAATGAAACGTTTGGTGGAGGCCAGCAATACATGTAACAGACATCTACACAAGTGCTCACCGATTGGAAGAAAACTAGTCACATAAAAATGTATGAACACAGACAGTCAGTTAGAAACGCAGTCGCTGGGTGGCTTGCTTCAGGCAACCCCGAACTGGGCAGAATAAGAGTACCAAGAAGATGAGACGTGCACACCAGAAGTGCTTTGTCAGGTTGAATCAATTCGAACCAGTAGTGTCCAGGTTATGCAAAGGCTATTGATATGGACTGCATACAAAAATAAAGCAAAATGTTAAAATATTCAGAATGCCCCGAAGATTCTTGCTGCGATTGTCAAACTGTGATCAGCCATTAAGTCATAGTCGTTGTAATAGTCTTGTGCCAGAAACAATGGGCTTAAGGATAATGACACAACGAAACCTTCGGAACTCGAGTGGAGGAAGATGGAATTCAAGAAGAGACGTTGGAGAAATGATGCAAGGCGGAAACCATTTTGTGGCTACTCGCTGAACAGGAACGATGGCGAGAAAGTCCTACTCAAGCGAATGCATGCGAACTGATTAGCACACTCAAATAATGGTCGTATATGGACCCCGTAGAGCGTTTGAAAGGCATGCTGTCTATGCGGTAAAAGGCTCCTTTTAGCACCCCAAAAGCCTCAAATCGCTTTGCAGCGGCCATCTGATGATGATAAGAAAAGTATAAACCGGCTGACAGCCGAATCCCTTGGTCTTTTTCGAGGTCCACTTTCGCGATATCTACTACACTTTGTGCACCATGCATCACGAATAGGTTCCCGGAATCTCCTCCGAGCGAAATATGTGCACACTTGCTGTGGTTTAGAGGGAGACTACAGTCATCCGACCAGCACTTAATACGGTCAAGGTCAATCTGTACTGCACTTGGATCACAAGCATTCCAGATTTTTAATTCATCAGCATAAAGAAAGGCGTTGCTGGAAATAAGGTCAGGTAGGTCATTGACGTCTGTTAGAAACAACACCGAGTCCGGATCTTTGAGGAACTCCAGCGGAGATCGGGGAAGGAGAACGAAGGCTTCATTCAGATTTTATCCTGAAATTGTTGCCAAGGTAGAACAAAATCCAGTGATGAACCTCTCCATGGATCCCATAATCGTCCGGTTCATCTACAAGAGTACCCTGTGGGGCACGGTCAGATAATTTAGAAAAGTCGTGGGGGGAGAGCACTGGAGACTCTGTCAGGCTGTTCATGCAGATTAGCATATGGGTCATGTATGACCAGTCGGGAAGGGAGCCATGCCGGGTATGAGAGTAAAAGTTATCATGCTTAAGGGTAACACTTTTTAACAGAGGCTCCATTACCTTGCAT
>JTDE01021996.1:9484-30342 GCA_014338405.1 Paragonimus skrjabini miyazakii | reverse complement strand
TGCAGTGCTCGAACGATAGAGACCGTGGGATGTGCACACCTGCAGCAGTCTTTCGCCATTATCAGTGCGTTGTGCCCGGACACCAAACATACCTCCTAGCCGCTTCTCATCCGAAGAAAAACGACCAAGCTGAGCATTAAAATCGCCCGCAAGTATGATGATGTCTGAGTGTTTAGTTTGCCTCAGAAGGCCAATGAGGGCATCATAGAACGCATCCTTGGTAGCATCCGAACCGCTGCTCGTCGGAGCGTACGGCTATATGATGAATACACAACGTCTTTATGATTTACGTCGACACACTTTTACCGATATATTGAGTTTGACAGCGCACAAGCGACTGCCAACTGGGATCCAATCGAACAAACACTATTCTGATCTGGAACTCACTACGATTCCCACTCCAGCTTGACCGCAAGATTCAGCTTCGGCGTCACCAGAAACCCTGAGAGAGAAGCGCTTGGATCGACAGTTATCTAGAGGTGAGCTCAAATGTATAACCGTGCTACAATCGTAGACTCGTGTCCCCGACACACAGCACACATCAATACCCAGGCTTGAGAGGGTATTTGGCAGAGTGCGGACATTGAAGGCCCCAATGTTTACCGGTTTTCTTGGTCTCAGAAGACAATTATCGCCCGAAGGCACATGGAAGGCAGAAGACATAGAAGGTAAAACAGTAGGAGAAGGTCGAGATCAGTTAGTAATATCACTGTCGAGAGAACGAGAACTTCTGATACTTCCCGGTCGTTTATGCCGCGGAAAGGGGTTGACCTGAGGGACCCACCCCGAGTCTCTGACTCAAAAGTCTAACCCGTGAGACAACAGAATACAGGGTTTTCTTGGGGGACCCCACCCGGAGCCAATGACTCAAGAGTCTGAGTCACTTGGCTGGGAGGGGCTCGCCTAGCCCGAATGCGCAGTGAATAAGACATTGGTGTCTCATTCTGAGCACTGCTGCGCGCAGTGGATATACTCGAAGCTACATCAGGCTTTTGAGAGATGCCAAATGTTTTTCGACCGTATTGAATAATACGCCGGCGGTCACGGTCATCCGTTGGGCGATCGGAGTGCTCTTTGTTTGAGGGTACCTTTTCTAACCCTCTTCTTCCTGATACGCAACTATGAAAATAGTTCTGCTGTAAGCCCATAGGATCGTGCCTCACTACCTTAGCCCTCCTACGCGGTCAGTAGTGCGACATATAATCCTATGAGTGTAAGTGCTTTTCGTTTGACTGCTCCCCTTTGGCCTGTCTGACAAGGTTGCACCTGGAGGGACTGGAGTCCTAGTCAGCATAGTCCGCCGGATCGGAACAGTACACAAGCCCGACCACCTCGCTAAGGTAGCAGTATATGTCACGTATCCATGCAGTAACACTTTCGATTTTACAACACTTTCCTGATTCAAGTGATCACCATCTTCTGTGGGCCGGCTACGTAAACCGGCTTCTGCTATGGGTATCAACCAACATCTGGTACATGAGATTTTCGTTTTTCTCAGGATTTCTCTTTTGCGCGTCTCCTAAAATTTTGATACCCTGCGGGGATTACATTGTACTGAAATTGATTACGAGCCGTAGCGTCGAGGATGTGTAGCGGAAGGGATGCAGTAGGAACATTGTGTACTTTTGCCATCGTTAATGTGCAAACTGATGTTTGAAACAAATTCTTTACCAGCCCCTCGGAGCTTCTGCCGCCAATCCTCATACTGGATAAGTTTGTTCTGAGCCATAATTACGTGAGATTGGAAAGTAAGTTCGACGTTTCTTCTGACACCCTCCTCCGAACGATATTGCACACCGCTATTGAACAGCACGTTTGCTATAGCAGCTGAAGCAAACGTCCTCCATAGATAAGTTACTGAAACCACCTTTATGTGACAAAGAGATTTTCTGGATATCCCGTTGTTGCTGGTCGAATATTACCGGCCATTCCATAAACGATACGAACGGAAGGACGAGGATGTATGTGACTAGGAAGACGGTTCATTAACGCTAGTAGTTTATACTAAAAGCATGTTAAGTGTAGATTTTTTGTTTAGTATGCTGATCCTATTTCGTTCATGTGTTATCGTCTGTAATATTAACGCTTAATCGCTTGCAGGGAATACACGTTCCAGTTATTTAAACAATGTTACAGTGCCTTTGGTGCAGATCTTGACACTATTAACAATCATTGCCGTGCAGCAGTTATCTCGCAGATTAAGGCAACTATGTATTCGTGAGTTACAGGAAGTGTGTTTACAGTTTCGAAACGAAATATTACACGGAGGGGAGTAACTTATCCTAGATGACAGATCTTGTTTTTGTGACTGATGGCTGATAATTGTACAATGCTAGAGAGCCACTAACTGATGGAGTCTGGTGGAGATCATTTTCCTCTGTCACACTCTTCGTCACCGATGCGTTTCATTGAAATTACGTTTCCTGGAACGCCCAACTGACCGCATATCAGAAGTGAATTTGTTTACGCCAAGTTGGATAGCAACCCTTTTAGTTTTCATCAACAGTGCATGTTGACGAAATGATTTCTCAAGGTCGCATCTTCTGGAGAACATTAACCTGGCTGTGGAAGCGCAATATCGCATACGCTTTCCCTCTAGCGGGAACGCATCAATTTCTGGAATTGGTACTGTCCTTTGTCCCTTATTCTGTCTGTTCAAGGTTGGCTAAGAATGTTAACTTCCCTATGCTTTCGCTTCTCTTCAAACTCAGCTAACATTTTCTTTAATCCACGAGCTTTACACCACAGTTGACTTGAAGGAATGGATGTTGAACGTTAAAGATCAACGTTTTTTTACTCTGTTTATGTTTATGCGTTGGCTTGAGTGTTTGGTCGTGAAGTTTTAAGCCTTTTCAGTCCACACACTCGAAGTAAGAAGTGGTTTACCAGGAAAAATTCATCTAACTGCTTCAAAACTGAATTTATCAACGGAATTGTAGTCGAACTCATTTCTGGGAGCATTCCCAAAACACAGTTTACATCACGTTACAAGGTAAACGTATACACAGCAACACTTGCGTGCATACTACATCGATTGAGACAAAACTGTTCTTCCGAGAACACATCGGGTGATGAATTGCCAGGTATATTTCGTATAGTACAATTACTATTGACACTTCAAAAAGTGGTCACTTACGATATATTAGCCGGAATAGTGAATCATATAAAAGTGTGTGTAGCAATTTAGAAGCATAAAAGATGGGTCAATTTCGTCACACTCTATATATACGTGTATGTGCCTGGGTTTTGCCTCACAGTTCAGGCCCATCACTTGCGCATCCGTGTCAGGACCGGGAGAAAAATCTGTCCTCATTCTTGTGAGACGAACGTGTTGGCCACTATTTCACATACCCGGCATTGATAGCTACGAAATAGTTAAGCGTAAACGTTGTTCAGCTTAGTGTTGTCAACCTTCCTCCGACTATTCTTTGGAAGTTTCGAGTTCTTAACTCCGTTTGTGGAATTCTAATTTCTCATCAGCTCGCTGTGTATAACTTGAGGGGCGCCTTTGTCATTGGATGCGTTTGTCATCGACTGTCTAACAAGGCACGGGATAAGCTACTGGCATTTCAGCTTTCTCAGCATTCAAGCCTCACTTGTATGTCTGTTGGATTATTCTCTTCGTTTGAAATTTTATGCATGTTATTCGTAACTCTCTTGTTTTTCCTACGTTCATGCTGAACATGTTTAAGAGAACACTGTTAAACGCAGTCTGATTTCACCATACTAATTGACACTGGTATTAGCTGCCGTAAAACTGGGACAATAACTATCACACCTAGCTTAGACACGACAGAGAGCTAATGAGTGTGATCGAGTATGGTTTGAGCCAGACAGTGCGCGTGCTATCGCATCAGCGTAACGATAACACAGATTAGTTGCTTCATTATACCATACTCCATTTATAATGTCATCAGGATCAGTCATTTTTTAAAAAACTTTCCGGGACATTACGTGAGCTCTACTTCGACTGTCTCAATCAGCCAGGATATTCTCTTTCGTCAAAGTGTCGTACACATTTCACTTTTTTTATTTTTTATGCTGGTGTTCAGATCCGCAATACCCGGATCGCATCTTGGCAACTGGTATGGAACAATTCATTGTGCATGATCTCCGAATCGACCCTGCCAGCCTTACTACCCTTGTGCTAGCTTGGAAATTCGATGCTAAAACACAAGGAGAGTTCACACGAGAAGAGTTTATTCGTGGCTTTAAAGACCTTGGGTGAGTAAGTGGCCTAATAGCGATTTTTTAATTCTTTCTGCATGTGACGCGTACACACCCAACCATTTTCCTGTCGTTGCTTTTGGGTTTTCGGTCCCAGAGAGATCTGTGTTTATCACGTGCAGCCGTCAGTCTTACCATCCAGAAATATCTCATGTTCTGTTTTGCTACGTTGTAGAATCTTGTATTTACATACTCTCTTCATTCAGTGTGACTGGAGATAGAAACGTGAGTGAGAAACGAGATGAGTTTTGTTGTAAGCGATGTCGCGCAGTTGAAATTTTGATGCTTATTGAATTACGAAACGACCCGTTCCTAGGTTTCAAAGATGTGTTCGACTCGGCCTGCTGGCCTGCACTTCTGGAGTCTCCTACTTAGGGTCACAGGTACACATAAATAGAGCAGTCTTTCCGTTAATTTTGCTAAGTCAGAGGTTGGTGGATTGTCGTCTCTTCTCTGCTGCCTTGTCTTACTATATCACAGTTCGTGGATTTTGCGCAGTCGTTTTGGGACTTACAATATCTGATCGAGACGTTCGTTCTAAGTGATGACGGCCAACGACACACAACTGCCGATGGGGAAATTCCGTTGGATTACTGACAACCTGGTTGCTTGTTTGCATTTCTAAACTCAGGTCACGTGAACCGTGTAGAATACGGATACCGTCCAGTGCTGTCGTTGCTGTGTCCAAGCCTAGAATGTCAGTACTGAGTCACGTGATCAATGCATACTGTAGTTATCACGGCAATGGGGTTGCGCGATCAGCTTACCCAGGCCGATGTTTCCGTACACGGTTCCATCTGTGGGCATATGCCATTCGGATAAACAAAGTCGATTAATGTCCTTGAAAAACGCATCATTACATCCTCATCAATAAAGGCCCAGGTACTATGTATTTCTTCATCCTTGACAATAATAGCTAACATTAGACGTAGGAACGACAGTCAGCTCAGTCCTTCTAACTATTTAGGAGATTTGACTTGTTTGTCATTGTTAGCTCCATGGGGACTACATATGTGGGTAGGTGGGTAAGAGACCAAAGATGTTCAAGCGTTTCAACGAACAGTCACGATGGTTCGGCGTTACACTTATCTTGGCTGCGGTCTAAACACTTTGTATCGTATTAAAAGAGATTGGGTATACCTCTTTGTAGCTTAAGATATCTCGTTGTCAATGTCAGATGTCACAAGTAACTGTGTCTAGACAAGCTAACTTGGCTTATTTTATGCAACTAGCGGGACCACGTCCTCTCACTCTGTAAGAGCCAACCAGTCGCCGTATTTTTCGGCTTACCTGTGTGCACATTAGCTGTGCAACCCCGTTTGCCGTTAAAATTTAGCTAACCCACTTGGGACATCTTAAACTGATATCGAAACACCTTAAATTGGAATAGGTATAGGGTTCATTTTGTGATCGGGGCCTGCCTGATGCTCTACAATGACATCAGTTCTTGATCTACTGATTGCAGTAATAGGACACGCTAGGTGGTGCTTCCTCATGACTTCCAAGCTGTTTCGCGTTGCTTCTGTTTTACTCCGCCGCACAGTTTTATGAGGAGGAATAAACACCTACATTTTGAGCGTCGACCAATGTCTTGTATTTGACGTTCCGCAATGTTCCGGTTGGGATAGTCTATACAGAGCGTTATTGAACCGACGGTTAAAACGTCTGCTGTTAACTAATCGTAAAACTCCTGTTTGGTGGCGTTTTTCAAGAAACTTCCGTTGCTGAAGCAGCTGTTATGATTCCGTTTCTAACCTAAAGGCACAACGCTGTGACTATTGGTTGTTGCAAATTTCTGTAGCCAGCCTAACTCGGGACTTCAATATTGCTCATCTCTATTTCCCAGCTATCCGCATAAATTACTTGTGAATCCCTCATCGAGCCTCCTTTCTTGTTCCCATTTGGAAGTACTTTCTCTTGGATTTCGATTCCAGTGTTCGCGGGGGATTTTCGGCACCTCGCTGATGTAAGTGCATCTATATAACCGTATGAGGACAGTTACAGCTGATATACAGTTGAACTGATGGATTCATCACACCATTTTCTGAATGCTGCCGCCCGACTAAAATTTTGCTCCGCAAAGTACACTAACAAGCCCTCAAGGAGTTTGCAAACTGGAAGGATGTAATTATGTTGAATTCCGACAAAGGTTCTGAAGCTGTTATATTGGACAAGCAGCAATATGTGGAATAGATGAACGTTATTCTTTCGAATAACACAAAGTTTATACAAGACATCTAACCTGACAACAATATGCCGGTGAAAAAAAATTTGTCATGGGTTGAAAATTTTCCGTTTGTATGGATACGTAACCGAAAGACAGTACAAGTATGTGAAGCCTATTAATAGTGTAACCCCACAGTTTCACAGATTCAAAACCTTGACAAGTGGTTAGTGGACATTCCGAAGCAAGTATGCGCACTGGTTTCAAAATTTGATCTCCGAGACATGTTCGTGATGTGACATTCTGGAAAGAGCTAAACAGAAAGGAATTTATGAGCTGTCTGAAAGTACATTCGCTGTTCACAACTGTGTAATTATGGGAGACAGTCGATTCTATCGATGCTTTTGTATTGGCTCATAATGTGAAGCTTCTTGTCTCAATCAGTAGCCTGGGCTATTTTTTATTGTTATGCACTGAAAATACTAAATTTTATTCTCGAAATGAGAGGCATAAATAAATAGATGTAATCGCGATGGTTAGTCCTCTGGGACCGATTTCGGCTGAGTGGTCTGCCTATGGCTGAATTCCGTCTCGTTAATGCGCTACAGGATATTCCTTTTTGTCTACAGTACGTGAATGACAGTTGTATTCGTTGAAGAGACGGTAGAAAAAACATTGGGTTCACCGAACTCATCGCATTCAAACCTGTTGTTGTCAACTGACTCTGAAACACACTCGGCTTTCTGGATATCAACATTACGCGACGAGGAGATGATACTGTATGTCTGTCCTTGCATCACAAATCCACCGGAGGTGAACAGTACCTAAGTTTCAACAGTTTCTCACCTATCCAACACAGACACTCTTGGGTTCGATGTCTCTTTTAAAACACGCGAACTATACGTACGCGTGGCACACTTGGTCTAGAATTAAAATTTGTTCGTGACACCTTGACCTGTAATGATTATCCACAGGAGATTATTGACTTTCATAGCCAATTTAGAATTAAAAAAACTTTTCGGTAACGTGTTTCGAAGAAACCCATGTACATGCGATTTCTATATATGAGAGACAACACTATGCTGTCCTGTAACGCGGCTGCTGACGCAGATCACCGGACGGACGTACAATGCAACCACATAACGCCTACTTAGTCGCACCGTGTCACTCACAATTCCTCAGATTAAGACGCAGATACCGAAGCTTTTGATTTCACACTAGATTTACCAGTTCACCTACGACTGTAGAGACGTTTGGTTTGCTGGAGATGATCGATGCTTGCTGTTTAGGTTCAAGAAACACGTCCCCAAGTATATCGGGAACCTAATGCCTAGCGTGACCTGACGTGACCTCAATAGGCTGCGCAAGCCAGCTTCATCGATCGACAAACAAGTGCTGGAGACCAGTCATGTGATCAGTCCAACAAACGCTGTTGCATCATCACAATCCCGTCATCCTTAAGCCATTCGAGTCACTGCTGATCACGTGCTACAAGCCAGTTTTCTTTGCGCAGAAGTTATTGACTTTGAACCTTCGTCCGCCTCCTTTGAATTGGCAACAGACTGTTATATACGCATTTCATTTATGAACTTGATTCATTTAAGTAATCTGTGTTTAATCGCCTTTATGTGTGGCACCTGACAAGAACATACGACATTTTATCGCGATCTTGCGAAATAGGTCTTTCGATTTCGCTATTTAAATTGGTATATTGGCGTGTCCACTTCGGCCTTCTATGGACGGATGACTTCAACGCTTGATTAGATCCACATTTGGCGAACTGAAACGACCTGACTGTTTACTGCTGGCGTGAACTGCGTAGAAGGATAAGCCCTATTAAACACAGAGGACATTATCGATTCCATCGAACTTGTCTGTTAGTACGAATATATGTTGCACATTACGACTGGTGGTTGGCCGGCTTTTTTATACTCATCTTACCTAAGCTTGCCCAGGCGTATGCTGAGGAAGGTATGCCATAACCAGTCATATATTTGTCGACAAAAGCGATCTGCTAAACATAAATTGCACGTTGACTGTACATCGACGAACCAACTCTGTCGGTGCCAGAGTCAGAACCTGTAGATTATTATTAAACATATCAAATTACTCAGCTAGATGATGGTTTCCATCAATGGCACATTCGTGAGCAATGGGACAATATCAAACGAACACAAACTTGATAGTGACATTCAGATTCGTTATGGCCCGTACAAATTTAGTAGTGTCACACAGACTGTGTTGACGTAAACGTTCAAACTGTGTGACATTCCGGATAATGCTTATCAGGAAGGAAAGTTTGTTTACTCTCTTGACGCAAATCCGCCGTTCATAAATGTGCCATTACGGGACACAGTCGGTTTTATATGTCTGTCTGTCTCAACGACGCTACGAAAGAGAGTATTACGCACACTGTCTATATAAGTGGTTTCTTACGCCGGCGAATTTTCAGAGACCCATAAAGTCGGTGTGTAACGGAACCTATTAGTTTAATTCGTTTGGATGTGGTTTCAGAAAACATACAACTGGTGTCCTACCGGCCATCCTATCGTTCATGCCGACATCGACAGGCTGTCCGTACCACTCAGCTGGTGGATAGGGTCGGACTGATTGCTTTCTCTCCATCCAGTGGCAGATGTGTTATTCTCGTCTTTTAATTAAAGTGTAGTAATCATGTCAAGATTGTTTTTTTGAAAGCATGTTCGTCAACTTCCTGTTTCCAAATTTTCTTCGAAAAATGTTTGCATTTTTGACTCTAAGTATTTTATTCTATTGACCCTAAACAACGGTCTTTTCAGCCTCTTCCTCCAACTTGTCTTCAAGTTTTCCTTTTAATATCTTGCTTTCTTGGTCTCCTATGCGCCAGTTATATTTCGCACGTTCACTCCAAACTGTCGCTTCCAGACAATCAGATGCAGTTCGGAGGCGCACTGTTAATTTCTGCTGCACTTGTCAGACGCATAGTTTGTTAAAATCGTGTTCCTTTATCTGACCCCTACAGCTGTGATTCCATAGAAAGCTTGAGAGCCGCTTTGCCTGCAATGGTCGCAGAAATTAATGACAAAGATTCCTTCAAATCTCTTTATTCCTTCACGTTCGGCTTCGCCAATGTGGACAAACACGAATGCAAATCCTTAGGTGAGTGGTTTCTGGTTTCAGTCTAATCGTCAGCCTTGTACAGCCACCTCAGTTTGTTTGCTCTATTTGCTTCACACAATGAGATTGGTTTTGCGTCCTTTTTGTCGTCTCGGAATTGAGCTTGAATGATTGCGAATTAAAGTGTCGTTTTATTCGTACATATCTGTAAATAGTTATAGTCTAAATTCGAGTCAATTTGAACAATTCTTGAACAAAATAGATGACAGCCATTTCTAGGATGAGTGCATATCGTCAATTTGCATACACTTGAGCACGAATGCTGGCAAGCTGCCTTCATTCTGTCCGTTTTAATGTGGTCGATGGTAAAGTGTCGAATGTGACTAGCTGCCTTCCTGCTCTCTTATTGATCCATCTGCCTGATGTTGTAACTGTGTTTTGTCCCTGCACTAGTTGGGAATTCGTACTGTGGCTTTTATGCCAAGCTGCTTCTTGTTGATTGTGTGATAAGGACTGGATTAAATGACTAATATGCTTTTCTGAGGTACCACACTGAGGGCAATTGAATACGGAAGGAATATGTATTAGAGCGGAGTTATTTCCTCAAAGCTGCCAGCCTCTGTGTTCTCTGTGTTTATACGATCCACGTATAAACAGTGATACGAACAGTACTTTGTATATTTGTTGTAAACCCTCGAAAAGATAAGCGGGTTCGTCCTCGATATAACAGTGCGCTTGGCAGAAATAGAACTCTCCTCCTTGTAATAATTAACCCAGAAAATCTCAGTTTCGGAAATACCGCGACTGTCCCCGAATTTGCTCTCAAGAGAAACCAGAAGACGCGTGCAAAAAACAGCTTTGTTCCGCCCCAAAATGTGTGCTACAGGGCGAAAAAATACAAGGTATTTTCATAATGTGTAGTGACCTAAAAACATTCTCGAATCGTAAAATAGAAAGACAGTTGCCGAGAAAATAGTTAGGATCACTAGGCCACTAATGAGCATAGCGGAATAAAGATGGGACAGGTAAACTAACCAAGGTTATCTCTCGGCAGTTCTGGACAGTTTCGCTCATTCTGATTGGGTTAATCGTTTTTCTCGAGCACGAAGGTGGTTTTGGACGGGGAAAAATGGACTCTAAAAATGTTGTACATGTTTCTGGTTTTGTTTCCATATAAATAACTTGTTCTTTCCATAGGGGCGTATTAGTTCATCTCTTTTTGTTATGACCCGCTGGTCAACGATAGTCAGAAATGTCTAGCGCACGACAATACAAATAACGGAACGTAGCATTGAAACCCCAGAATAACACAGAAGACCGTGACCTTTAGCCGAGATTATATTTGCTCTCGAACCAAAGGTAACATAGCAGACCAGCGTCTGCATGTATATAGTTTATGAACGGCCTTGAAGAATCCCACATGTATCGGTGCATTAAAAGTGGGATGAGCCAATCACAGACGCAGGGGAAACGTGCGCCAAAATTGAGTTTTGGCACGTTGTGGTGCGAAAAAGTAAAATTCAAAATCAATTTATTTTTCGACGTATCGAAAAATAAGTCAATTCTAGGGAAAATATACTTTCCGCAACACTTTTATTAGGTGCCCAACCGTTTGACCCAAAATCGTTGAGAAGAGAAGACGCGGCAACACCGTTATTTGTTAGAACCAGTCAAAATTGAGCCATCGGGGTTCTGAATATATTGGTGAAACGATTACCCTACATGACCAAGACGTAGAGCAAACCAGACGAAACGATCATATATGACAGTCAGACGCAGAGCGAAACGGACGAGACGGTCATATATGTCTATCGGGTTCCTAGGACGAATCATATTACAGTTCAGATAGCGTACGTTCGTTCACTCGCACAGCTGCAGTCTGACTGGCTCAGTGGATTGATACAGGTCAATCCAACCGAAGCCAGATTGATCAATTGATATGACGTTATTCATTATAACTGGTTCGTCAGGAGATGAGCTTCCTAACACCTCCCCTTTTAGCTTGTTGGTCGTTGGTGCGTGAATGAAGATTAACCTGGAGTGAGATTACAGCGGTCCTGATGCGGTCTGATGGCCGAGATGTTGGCAGCGTTTGATGAATTCTGTTAGACCCCAACGTTCAGCGTCTCTGGTCTGCCGCATGACCTTTGACCTTGCCCAGTGGCTCTTCCAGCGGTAATTCTCGATTTTCTGAATGGACCCAAACGGTATGAACTGATCAGTATGCCATATCCAGGTGTGAGCCAACTTGAACTGCTTATAGCACTGTCCATCGACAGCTTCGAATTTCCCCAGGTGTTTCTGCCATTACTGGTTGACCAACCTCAAAAGAACGGGATCGAGCTCGACGTCATCTGTTAAACTGCTCTTCCATCGGGACGTTCCTGTTAGGCGCGAGTGACTGAGAAGAATACAGTAGGTCCGTCGTTGTCCGTAGTCTGCTCCCCATGAAGACCTCAGCTAGAGAATTCCCTCCCGGAACCTGTCGATTCGGAGTCGTACGATAGCTGAGGAGGAACGTTTAGAAGAGGTCGACCGTGTTTATATCTTCTTTACAAGATGTGCTCGAGTTAAGAGGATCGGTTGGCTGCTACTGTGTGATAAATTCTTAACTGTAATCAGGATGTAACCGGGACCATTTAAAAAAATATATGCCGTCTTTGTTTACTTGTTGGTACATTGGTTTCGTCCCCTATGAAATGATGAAACAATTTTCTTATTACCGCTCCTCTTCGTACCCACTTGGTAACAACTGAACAATGAACGAGCTGGATCAAATAACTTCAAAGCGCCTACTTTTCCTGTGGGTTCTCAAAAATAACGCTGGATGGATGCAACTGTGTTTCTTAGTGCTCACCTGAATGTGATATCTTGATTGTAACGAAATGCACTAGGTTCTCTTCCTAATTTTATCCACATCGTTCACTTTGACGGATTCCGTCAACCATTTTATCTTTATTTAGACATATGATAGTGGTAATGCCTGTGTATACATCATCGTACTTCACAGAGTTAATTTCTGGCGCCAGGTCCAGCGGTAGTCGCGTACTGTCGGAAAGATTGATCCCAGCTGCACTTGTTTAATCCCGCAGTTCTTCAGTCGACTGAGCAAAAGGTGCTTCAGTTTTATTGACTCCACTATGACACTACCAGTTACTGGTCACTTACGGAGGCGTTATTCCACTCGACATAGACGAGTTCCACAGTATGTTTCAACCTCGTTGCAGTTGTTGTGCGAGCCACACATACTGCCAAGTACCTCTTCACCACTGGCCTCGTATAATTTACCTAACGATTTGGAGTCATATCTTCAACATATGGTTGCAATTTGAACGTCTTTTTTGGCAGGCAGAATAGCATAATTTTTAGCTATCAAATTTACGATGAAGGTTTAGTGCAGTTACCAATTTGGAGACTTCCTCATTTCTGTATGGACATTTTCGAACTGATGGAAGTTTGACATCGCATGACCCACTCAAAGAATCTGATAAAACTATGGACTAAAGCCTTAACCTTTACAGCAACAGTGGGTTATAAATGGAAAGCGACGCACTGCATGCCTACTTCAACTAGTAAAATGGTCATTATCAGGATTGTTAGCGGCATCCGCTTCGGATTAGCCTGTCACAGTAACAAAAGCCAAAGGACTCCTATGCATGACACTCACTACAATTTGCTTGAGTTACACCATTTGTGCTAAATACCTGCACGTCGCGTATTTAGTGTAAACCTAAAGAAATCAGACCAGGAAGCCACGTGGTCCTACTGGTCAATGCTGGTGATCCAGATAGAAGGTTAACATGAAAGTGAAACCTTTATCTGTCGAAAACAACGCTTAGAGACTCCGGTGATGAGATCCAAGCTGGGAAGTAAGATATTAAAACTGTAAGGCAAGAAGTAGTTCAGTATGGGAATACATTTGACTGCATCCTAAACAGGAGGATGAAAAAAAAAGTTTTCGATGGATAAAAAGCAAATGATACAATTATCACACAGTGCACTAACAAAGTTGAAGGAAAGAAAAAGTGGAAGGCAACTTTAGCCCGGGCTTCTGAAAAGAAAGACAGATGATTTAGAATCGACAACAGTCGTTGGTTGATGAAGATATAAATACGGCAAACCTAATTTAATTGCGCCTAATATATTGGTTCTCTTCGCTGCCGGCATACTACGAATAGGTTGACGACCTCACAATCCGAGGGGTCCAACGCATATGCAGTCGCATTAGTCGCGACGTCAATAGTCGTGTCATCGCGACCTCTGGCATATATGATTCCTTTGTGTACAATGCACTTGAATTCACAACCGCGCAACTATTGCACATTCAGCTTTCGGTCGCCTGTCCAGTTGAAGGCTGTCCTACCAGGATGTAAAACCGAGGTCACAACGCGATTGACTTGCTTGAGTAACATTTTCGCAACGCAGCTGCTGGCGTCTAAGATTTTGCTTGCCTACTTTAAGTTGCCTGTACAGCAGCTGCTTTGGAATCCTTCCTTCAACCATCCTGCTTACGTGACCTAACCAACGGAGCTGATTGGGCATCAGCATGGCATCACCCTTCGTGTCTCTTCGCCGGAGTACCACCAAATACGCGAGATGTGTCGTAAGCATTACAGATGGCAATGGATCAGATACCGCATATTCCTTTGATACAGTGTCCACGTTTTACTTACGTACAACAGCGTAGACAGCATTATAGAGCAGTAGACAAACAGCTCGGTTTTCATCTTTAGGCTGTTGTTCTTCCGGAAATGTCCGAAAGCAGCACCAGCTTTTGCCACAAGAGATGGCAACTCGCAGTCCGCGGACATGACTGTCGACAATGTTATACCCAAGTAGCAGAAGTCTGCGCAGCTATCAACCTTGTCTCCGTTGATGTGAATTTTACGTACGGGAACAACGCCTCCGCCCGGATAAGGGCGAAGGAAAGAAAATGCCTTGTGTTGATATCCAAATTAATTTTGGATGGCGCGGTTCCGAAAGCCGTGGCCAGTCGTTGTGGTTCATCTTCGTTGTGTGCGAACAACGCTCTGTTATCTGCAAACAGAAGCATGCGCATTTTGAAGTGCGTAGACGACTTGGGGTACTGAAAATTTAAATATTCAGCAGGGATTCATCCGTGCGGTACTCAACCTCCCCACCGTCCTCCGAGTCCCAAAGAACAACTTTTGGAGCTAGGACACAACACTACTTAACACAGTGTCAAAATTGTCAGAGGTCGATCCACACGACTGATACCTTCGTCTTCATGCTCACATCCAACATTCTAATCAAACTGACAAACTTATCTGGACATTGAAACTTACCAAGCACCGTCCACAGTGCCTCACGACTCACGAAGTCAAAGGCCTTTGTGAAACACACGAAGAGGGCATACAGGGGCTAGTTACGTTCCTGGCATTTTTGAATCTGTCGAGCAACGAACGCCGTGTCGATCGCACTACGACTCACCCGGAATGCACACTGCTTATCGGGAACATTGGCCTCTGCAGCCAATCGGTTCAAGAAGACTTGCAAGCTTCTTGCCGGCACAGCTCAGCAGACTGATGGTTTGATGGTTGTCAGGGCATTGCTTGACACTCTTACCTTTGAAATCTTGTGGCATTATTTCCTGCTCCCAGTTGGAGTGAACCAGCCGAAACAGAGCGCGTTCCAACGCCGGTCTGCCATTCTTCAGGATTTCACCTGGCAAGCCATTCCAGCTCTTCCATTGCGCAGTTGTCTGGTCGCTGTTTGCACCTCTGGCAAATCCTGGGCGAGAGCAAGTGAAGATTTGGTGTCCTGTTGCGACAGGCTGTTCACCGCCACCTAATCAATGGTAGTAGTACGGTTTAGTAAGCTACCTAAGTGTTGGAGCCAGACTGTTATGATGTGCTCCGGTTGAGTGTACGAAGGACTGAAGTCTCCGTCAACCAGTCCTGTAGTAGACTGGACGGATCAGCCAAAAGTTGTTATAAGCAGACAGTAGGACTGTTTATGTTATCAACGATTGGCGTAGCCCTGCAACAATTCACCTTGTTTTTTCCGCAAGTATTCTTTGATCCCGGAAAGTCGTTCGATAAATTGACGGCAAACATCCTGGAACGTCTCTTTCCGCTTCGTTCTCTGGATCCATTGTGGAAACAGCAAACGCACCATTTTTTTTCCTTTTGTATCAAACTGGAGATAGCTACGTTGTTGTCGTCGAACCATTCCTGGCACTAGATACCTATTGTTTCGGTGACTGCTGGCGTGATCTGTTCCTTGAGGTTTTGTCATATACCCTCGGGGGTAGTGGATACAAAAGCGTCTTTCAAAGGAACGGCGAGTGCACATTGAAAAGTAGTTCCCGTATTTAAGTTCATCAGTCGTTTAACATTCATTTTCTGCTGTTATCGACATAGGTGCACACACGCGCATGTTTTATTTCCATAGTGTGGGGTGCTTTCTGTAATACCTTATTATGAGTTCTTCAGAATTGTGTTGCTCAGCAGTGACTGCGGAATCCGATATTGCGCTACTCTGTCACTTGTAGTTATATTCTCTACTTCGGCTTCGTGGACACGACGATATCGTGTGCTTACACCCGGTCACATTAGCCTGAGTAATGTTCAAATTGCTCGAGTGCCTCAATAGATGGCACGGTAACTGTACTGTTAATGTCAGTCCATGGCCCCACGACTGAGACTTCTCATCATATCAAAATTCAAAGGTCGTTTAACTTGCTCAGTGATAGTTTATCTAATAAGCGATTTCCCCAACGTGGACAATTTCGTTCTATGTGGAACAGTATTTCAAATTTTCCGCACACTATATCCTTTATATATTATCTCATTCTGTCCACATTGTGTACGAATGTGCTAAGTAAACCTTTTGACTTGTACAAAACACTTAGTTCGCTATAATGGGAATTTTATTGCAGATGAGTTTGTTATTAGCGGAACTCATCGTATCCGCATTGCTCCCACTTGAGGTGGTCCATAATCAATAATATTGAAAGTCGATTTGCGTTAGACTACCCTTATGCGCATCATTGTATTCCAGATGATCCGAGCGACAACCGCTTCCCTACCTTCTCCTTCCGCTCTTTTACATTCGTTAATCGTTTCCCATACAAGGGGGAAGGCGGGTAATTATCTTTATGTGAGTACTGTGCACACGGATTGCCAAACACAAGACTTGCACGTTGAGAGAATTACTCCCCACGTGCATGACTCTTTAGTCTCAAAAATACCGGTTTTGATCTGACACGTCAATTGGCCTCATTGGCTTTTGTCTGTCTTCAGTTCAGTTTGACTTTATGACTACTCACACATCAGCATGTTGCTCGTCTGATCGATTGAAACAAGCGTTACTTGCGGATTGGCGAGATATTCAATCATTAAAACACAACCGAATTGTTATTTACCGTACACTCTTTTTTGTCATACTAAGCTTTCAAACTCTTTTCGTATAATTCAACCTGTATCTCATCCGTTCATTCATTCACACTTATGTAGTAAGCTGTTACAGGTTGTGCTAGTGATGTTTCCTTCGAAATAATGTGTTGACATTCTTTGGTTGTTTCGGACGGATAAACTCAACGGAGATGGTTTTAAAGTGATCTGCTTTGGTACAGACACATCCTCTGTCTATCGCGTACTGTGTTGTACTGTAGCCTTCTACCTGTTTTTGAGTAACTTGTTGGCCTGCAGTTCCTCGTATGTAGCAGTGGTGCGCCAATAAGAAGAAGGTCACTGCAACGTAAAATCTGTTTTTATATTGTTTCTCTAATATAGTGTCTTTGTTTACACTATAACTAGCAAAGTTCTCATTTCTGTAACGAAAAGTATGACTTGGAGTGGTTTGCTGTGATTGCCTTCCACTTTTTCCCGTCGCGTGATATACAATATATATGGTGTGTGTATATATGTGTACGAATTTTTCAACTTCCTTTTGTATGCAGTTCTTCAATATGCTATTCCTTATTGGGAAATACTCCTACGAAATCGTTTCACTCTCTTGGATTTGTGGTTCAAGTTTCTTCAGGTGAGTAATAAATTCAGTCACTTCCAAGTAACGTATGCCTCTGAAAGGAATTTTGCACTAACCGTTCGACTCGAACAGTTTTATTCTAATAGATCAATTTTCTCTTTGTTTTTGGTATACCTAATTTGACACGACGTCACTGTATCGCTCAATGGTCGTGACGTTGACCGCGAATTACAGGGTTGTGACTTTAAGCCGCGATTATCATGACCGTTCCTGCTATCTGATCCACGGTGGCCCAACCGTACAGCACTAGTCGCTCTGAACCCAACTTTTAGTTAAAAATCGGTTTATGATCCGTCATCTGCGTGTTGCCGTTTCTACTCCGCCTTTTTCTGAAGCTTGCCTTGCGCTGTTGGCCAGTTGATTTTTTTCAAGGTCGATTTGTGGATAACCTCCGCTGGAAAGGTGGACGTTAAAAAACTTATCTCTTTTTAAATAAAATAACCACTAAGCGTTTGTAGCACGTGACCAGAGCGGGAGTATATGTCTGTGTCAAACGCATCAGCCTATGTGTAAAGAGTCTGTCAGTATCCCGTTCGCTCGAAAACGGCAGCTATTGTTTGTGATGTGTACTTTTTGAAACAGTTATTTGCGCATAAACAATCGTCCTGACGTGCTATGAACTTTGACTAACAGGTTGCCACTACGTGTCTTTCTAATGGGACTTGCAGACACTGCACAGGATTCTTCTGTTGCCATAACCACTTTCTCAGTTATATATCCGTTGGGTTAGTTGCTATCATGGGAGCCGGGTTACATTTTCGCACCGTTACCTACAAACGGATGTTCTAAATGTATAAGTTACCTGTATGCTCTATATTTAACACAGTTACAGTTGGTTTACTTCGGTGCCTAGCGCGTGTATGATGGAGGAGAAAATGTTTGGTGACATGCACGCAGAACGATGGACATTTGTTAGTAGAGGGGTCACAATGACTACCAATGCGGCTGCCATTGACAGGTAATTTCTGCCATGTAGCATACCGTTGCCAATCCAAACTACTCGTTGTTTCTGGTGCTCCGGCGTCGAAACTGGGAACGCTGTATTTATGCAACCTAGGTCATGTATTGGCCACTAGATTTTCGTCTCCAGCTTCCTTCAATGTACCCAAACAACGTCACATGGCGTACTCGTGGTTAGCGTGCGTGAATTGTCAATGGCAGCAGGGCATGTAAAATCATACTATATATATATATATATCATACTATTAAAACCATCTCATAACACTATCATGCTATAAAATGCTATATTGGTCATACTACTACTGAGTGGTCAACAATATTTATACTAACTCCAAAACCTGCTTGCAAGGTGGTAGTGATGTTCTACGTTAGTTTGCTTCTGAGACTACTGGCTAATCAGTGGTCTAACTAGATTTTCGGCATGGTCGCGGACGCACCGATCTCATCTTGGCTTAATGTGAAAATCAGTCTTTCTATACTTACAATTTTTGGACCTAAAGGCTATTTTTAATTCGATTGCCCATCGATTTCACTTTGGGCAAATCTTTCTGGGAGGAATTCCGATAAAGTGCGCAGTTTGTCGAAATCTTTATGTGCTCACCGTGAAGGCGTATTTACAAGCAAGCCCAGGCTCTCCACCACGAGCAGTGTTCGCTACAGATGGTCCACCTTACCGTTCAGTTATCTATTCTTGATACATTTGATAGAGCATTCGGAGTAAAGCCGATCAATGTTGAGCATGTAAACAACGTTGCTGTATATGGTTTTTGCACGTTCAAAACGTAGAATATCGTTGCAATTAGCGGGTTGGCCATAATCCTATTTCGTTGTTACAGATAACTTGCTTGAAAATATCGGTCGATTAACACGTCAGTTTTACAATCATTGTTACTGGCCGGCTGTTTGAGGACAGTGGAGACACCCGCAAACTTCTCATTTTTGATGTCGCAATCTTACTCTATAGATGAGAGAGTTGGTTCAACCATTTGGAAGACTCACTGAGGTCTTCGATTTTCTGTGATAGTTGTATCAGACCAAACAGCTCGTATCAAGTCCGACCCATCCGTACGACACTATTTCATTTTTAATCAAGGCTAAGCACTGATGTACCTTGATTACGATTTAATGTAAGCGGCTAGTGAGTAAGGCACATTATTTTAACTATTTGGATTGATTTCATCGAACGCATTTTTGAGCATAACGTTAAACAAAATGTGTCGACGATGCTACCTTTACTAGTGCTCGTTGCACCTATTCAAGCTTTTGCTGTGTGAAAAAAACTAAGCCAGGCTTATTCCATATGGTGACCCCGAGGATCACTGACACAACCGTTCCAACCTTAAAAGAGGGGCTGTTAGATGTGGTTTTAGAACAATCGATTTCTATCTCTTTAGAGTGTGATTCCGTTGGTGATCGACAAACTATTCAATGGTATCCACAAGTTGATATAATTGAGTTCTACCGGAATTCATACCTCTGATAGCTGTCATTTCCAAAAGACTGTCTTGGTGAGGCTTGCTGTCTTACCTGTAGTTTTCAAGTTGAAAATCACCCACAATTGATTGCAGCTGTCGCATCTCCATAGACTTTCCAGTCGGCCCCTTTCGAAAAGAAGCATTGGAGTCGAGTTTCGCTCTCATTAGAGCTCGTCAGTATTGCATATCGGAGATTTCGACCTGTCTAGGAAGTCCTAATCGTGGGGTTATCGATTGGAGTTGACAGACAGTAACTGCGTCTTCATTTCGAGACGATCGGGCAACCTGATCATTACTCACAAGCGAAAGTGATTGAGTGTTCACATGTGATAATTCGGTCGTGCCTAACGTGAGGTCAATGGCGCAGTGGTAAATACGGTTGCCTCATGAACAGCGTGTCCGTGGTTTAAGTCTCGGCAGTGGCAATGATATGCACTACTGACGAGCTCCAATGAGAGCGAAACTCGAGTCTAGTGCTTCTGGTGTTCGAAAGGGACCTACTGAAAAGTCTATGAGGATGCGACAGCCGCGATCAATTGTAGGTGATGTTCAACTTGAAAATTAACCAAATCCCCGACTACTCATCAGTTACCTGTAGTTAGCGGAATCGTACAAAAAAACCTAACACCCATGCTAACTTGGAGACATGTTTTTAATGAGCTATTCCTGACCGGGGAGAGCGTAACTCTCGTTTTTCTCAATATAAGTATAACGATTAACATAAACCAGAAAAATAGAGCCTTAAGCACAACAATGGACTATTTTTGTCTCAATGGAAGTACACTAATAGAGGAATCAGGTTTCAATGACTTGGTGATCTAAGGGCTAGTGTTGCAGGAGAAGGGATCGGTGCAGTAATTGATGGTGACAGCGGATGTCACACTAACTGGTTTAGATCACTTGATCGTTCTCGAACTGACAAG
>JTDE01021995.1:37089-48684 GCA_014338405.1 Paragonimus skrjabini miyazakii | reverse complement strand
CCCCTGCATACACTCTAACGCCTTTTGTACTTCGTACAACGATGATAAGTATGCGGAAACCACGTCACCTTACCTTATTGTACTTCAAGGCAGTTTACGACCTACGGCTCGTCCAACGTACATATATAACGCCCACCTCGTCCATGTACCTCTGAAGATACTTCTAAAAGTGTTAGAAGGTGCGAAATTCGCGATCCTCAAAAGTCGTCTTGAAATTAGGAATATAATCCATTTCCTACAAACAAAAGATAACTAACTTAAAGTGAAATAAAAAACAAACGGCAAAAGTTGAAAGGTACATTGAAAATAACCCCAGCATTCTTGTGATAGCGTTTACGTACGAAATCGACCACAACAACGGCAGACATACCAGTTTTTGAAAACCAATTACGAGAAGGTGGTTTTTAACTAATGGTCAGTTAAAACAAACAGATATGAGGCCATGACGCAGATTTCGACAATTTCAACTTCTGCATCAGCTACCAAGCCATTAAAACGATGTATTCCAGGAAAATAATTTTCCCGAACACGACAGCTCGTGAACTCACGTTTTACGGCTAGTATTCATGCGACTTTTCTTAGGACTCGCTTGCGCCACTATCTTCTCCAAATTAGACCTGCTGTGCGCCTGGTACCACATCCTGGTCGCGGAAAAGGACATCCCGAAAACAGCCATAACAACACCTTTTGGGCTTTTCGAGTTCACAGGAATGCCCTTTAGACTCTGTAATGCGGCTCAATAACTTCAGCGGTTCATGGACAAAGTACCACGTGGACCCTGGTTCGCGTACGTCTACATTGGCGATGTTTTGATCGCCAGTCGCTGAAACGAGGAGTATTTTTTTCATCTTCGTGCTGTTTTCGATCGTTTTGCGCAGCGTGATATTAAAACCAACATCGACAAGTGTCCCTTCGGGGCTAATTCATTGGATTTCCCGGGACATCTTTAGAAATCCGGCATCACGCCTTTGCCAGATAAGGTCGAGTCCATCTCAACCTTTCCGATTCCCACTACGATGACACAACTCCGACGATCCCTCGGCATGCTTAACTATTATCAACGCTTCATTCCTCAATGCGCGGACATTTTAAAACCTCTGACAGACCTGGTCGACTCCAAACATAAGTCAGTTGAACTCTCACCCGAAGCTAAAACAGCGTTCTCAGCGGTAAAAGAAGCTCTCTGCTACCCCCACTAAGCTATGCTTCATCAGTTGCGATCCAAATGCCCATCTCTTTCTCACCACGGACGCTTCATATACTGCCGTCGGCGCAGTCTTAGAACAATCCGTAAATGGCGAACAACAACCCTTAGCCTTTTTCCCTAGAAGCTCCAACCAGCACAGGTTAGATACAGCACCTTTGGACGTGTACTGCTGGCAATCTATTTGACGATCCTCTAATTTCGGCAACTTTTGGAAGGCCGACACTTTGTCGTGCAAACCGACCACAAGCCATTGGCATTTGCATTTCACGCCAAACCCGACCGATATTCCCCGGGTGAAATCAGACATTTGGACTACATCTCTCAATTCACCACTGACATCCGACACCTACGTGGTGGCTCTACCAGCGTTGCTGGTGTTTTATCACGTCCTGACGTCAACTCAGTTCAATCGTCACTATCCTTTGATGTGTCTAATCTGGCCGCAGCCCAGCAACGCAGTGAGGATATGGAAGACGTTTTCATCGGTAAGTCCACTCAAGCTGGTGACAGTGTGTGCGATACTTCAACGGGTAAACATAGATCTTTTGTCTCACTTTCATATCGTCGCACTGGTTTTAATCTTTTCCACCGTTTATCTCACTCCGGAAAACGCGGCACATTGAAGCTGATTGCACAGCTCTTTGTTTGGCTCTCTATGAACAAAGACGTTTGCCTCTGGCCACGACAGTGTATGAAGTGCCAAAGGAGTAAAGTGCACAGGCATACAATTACCACACCCGGCACATTCTCCCAGCGAGACGCTTGTTTTTCCCATGTACACCTTGACATCGGTGGCCCACTACCACCCTCCAACGATTGTGCGTACATATTGGCCGCAATCGACCGTCTCACTCGTTGGCTTTTAGCTATGCCTATTAAACATGTTTCGGCGGAGACAGTCGCCAAAACCTTCTTGGAACATTGGATCGATAATTTTGATGTGCCATCTACAATCATTACGGATCGAGGTACCCAGTTCCAGTCCCCCTTTTTGACAACTTCACGGAGTAACTGGGTTGTCCGCACATTATAGCGACGGCGTACCATCCTTGTGCTAACGGTCTAGTGGAGCGTTTTCACCGACAACTAAAAGCTTCGATAACCGCGCAGTCGGACGCAACGAAGTGGAGCGAACGTCTACCACACATTCTCCATGGAATCCGGTCTACGGTCAAAGAGGACATTGGCTGTACTAACTCTGAATTAGTGAACGGTACCAACCTGCACCTTCCAGGAGAATTGATTCAATAATCAACTAATTCAGACTCAGGTGCGGATTACATTTCACGTTTACGACAACACACGTCCAACGTTCGTTTCACGCCGACCCGTCATCACTGGCGCCAGGAAAAAATCTCCAAATTTGTTCACATGTAAATTTGTTTATGCGTCGAGACGCCACCAGGAAACCATTACAACCACGATATCTCGGTCACTTCAAGGTGGTTAAGCATGACAAGAAATTCTTCATTATCGACAGGTCCAGACGAAACGAATTCGTATCCATTGACCGATTAAAAACAGCCTACACAGAAAAGGATTTTGACCCACCTGACAAGATGCTGACTGAAAGGCACCCCTCCTCACCCCTGACAGTATCACTTCCACCTGCAGTCCGGCCCCCATGTTCTCTTGAACAACGCACCACACGTAGAGGGCGGTCTGTACACTGGCCGAAACATCTGACAGATTACAGTACGCGATGTGACTATCGAGCGTTTTGTTTGTACACTCATCACTGCCGTTCTTTTATCGTTTTTTGCCCACAAACGCTCTTTTGGGGTAGTTATGTATAGTTTTGTACACTATTTTCTACTTCATAATTCTCATCGTTATTCACACTTTTTACTGTCCTCAATTTCAAATATACAACCGATGTTTAAACCCAACTTAATCGAACTAATCAATGCTCGATACATACAAATCACACATTTGGGGTTTGCGAGTCTCGCGTTCTACCTGCGTTTGGTGTCGCTTGTGCACATAATTTTAGAGAGTTAGAAGCCAACGGAATCAACCGCCTTTTGCGGTAAATTTCAACATTTGTAATCCTTTTGACCTCGTATTCACACCTGGATTTTGTGTAGCGTTGAGATCCCCCAAACTTGTTGCCTTATTGTCAATCGGTCGTCTTCCGTTCGCTTGATACTACACTATAAAGCCACACACGTCCTGCGTAACCGATTCATACCGGAATACATTGAGGTAGTGGTATCACATACCTTTCACTGATAAGGAACCA
Source organism: Paragonimus skrjabini miyazakii (assembly GCA_014338405.1). NCBI lineage: Eukaryota > Metazoa > Platyhelminthes > Trematoda > Plagiorchiida > Troglotrematidae > Paragonimus > Paragonimus skrjabini miyazakii. The sequence goes on along the minus strand of JTDE01021995.1, from coordinate 45,235 downwards.
AGTTAACTAGTGAATTAGCGATGAAAATGTTGTAAATAGTGCTCACCTCTCGTTGTGTTAAACCAATAATTGACACATCAGTTGTAAATAAAGGCGCTCCTCGCAACCAAAGCTAGATTAAAAGGATCGACCTTATTTGATGTAATGCACTATGTCCATCAATTTGTTTCGTCTTATACTTACCATATATTGTTTTAATGAAGCAACATCCACTAAAAATTATTGTCACTCCTACAAGTACCCGAGGTTTTGCAGTCGGGTTTCAGTAAATGTAGAGCATGTTGACCAAAGTGTCTATTTTTCCCCTGACAATATTAAAAGTGCAACCAGCAGATTATTCTCAATTAAAAAACGTAGTTACCCTCGATGTGTATTCTTTCAACAACTCTGTTTCATCGGGACGTTGCTTTGGGAGACCTGCGTGAACTGGATCAGTATTGGACGCGCCCAGTTTTGAGTTCTGTTGGAATTACTCAACTTCCAGTTATCTACTGTATGTATGCGTTTGATGCCAGTGGCTGCAGGCAATCCTACCGTCCTGAGAATTTCTATCGCCCTCCCTCTATCTAGCCCTTATCTGGTTAACATCTATCTGATTAATGGCTACCCATTGTTGGAATCAGTATATTTCGGGATCTCCCTAGAACTGTCTCGCCAGCAATGTGCAGTCTCACTGTGTCACTCACGAGTTCATCAATCCTCAACTTAAGGGCTGGTATCTCTTCCTTTTGTTTTGCAATTATCCCCTCTCTCATACACTCCCCTCTGCTCTTAAGAAAAATTTAGGGCACTCGTTCTTTTTTCAATGCCACAGTGGCTTTCAGAATTAAACAGTAATCATGAGAAGACTTCCGCCAATGAACAGCAGTTTGAGCTGCCTTTGCTGTTCACACAACCTCACTGCAACCTCGATCAGTGTGGAGCACAGGCTGTGATACCGCTTTTCACAGTTATCGCTCTGACTACGGACAATGACCAGCTTACCATAACTACAGTCCTCGCAGTTGGAATCCAGGTCATCCATGGCAAGAACGTCTTCAAACAAACTGGTTTAAGACTGGAATACAACGATGCGACAATACACAAAGGTGAGTTTTAAAATAATAGGAGAAAAGGGGTACAACAAAAACTATGCAACCCAGAGCGACATACCATTACGATCTTAAATATAAATGAGATTAAGAAATAAGCAAAACTAGGTGAAAATCGAAGGTGTGAGTGGCACGAGACAACCTGAATCAGAGTCGCAAAGCACTCCTATTGCTGTATATAAACAAGGGGTTTACCACTGGTTTTGACTTCAAACTACGACGCTCCGTCAAAAAAAGCACCGTCAGTCTTCTCCATTTTATGACACTGTGCTCGTTGGTTTGCATTGCTATCAATGCACCATCGTTTGTTTTAAAGTATTAACATCCATCCAAAATTATTGTCACGTTTATAAATATTCAGGGTTAATCAGTTGGGTCTGAGGTTTGCCGAAGGCATGTTGATTAAAGTGTCTCTTTTTCTCCTGACAATTGTAAAAGTGCAATCAGCAGATTATTCTCAATTAAAAAACGTAGTTACCCTCGATGTGTATTCTTTCAACAACTCTCTTTCATCGGGACGTTGGTTGGTTTTGTTCCATCGTAAATCGTGCGGTGGATGTCAACGTTACTATCCATTTTTTGCGAACCTTTCAGCGTATTTAGCAAGTAAAAACAAATATATACGATCGGCAATTTTTCCAGATTGGCGACCGATACTTAATGTTGGCGTTATTGACTGTGAGGATAATATAAATCGACAGGTTTGCATTGATCAACGAATTTCTAGCGTTCCTACTCTTAAAGTGAGTGTCGGTTTACTGATTACACTTTTAGTATTTTCCCGATGCTGCTGTTACTGTTGCAGCTCAAAATTCATCGAATGGCGTCGGTGTGAGGATCACTACGAAAAAGGATCTAATGGAAGTTCGTCACTCACTTCTGCAGCACATGAGGGATGAAATTACAAGTACCTCATCGTAAGTTGCGCTTTTGAGCTACCTCATCGAGTATACTATCTACAGATCGTACGAGAAGTTGCAGGATATCGTCTACGAGGATTTTCATCATACTCCTGCTACACTCAATGTAAGTGGTACGATTAATTGCTGTTGAAAACTTACGTTCATACAATACGTGTATGTCACATGAGATTATCCATACTTTTCTCTTGATATTTTGAGTTTCTCGTGTTTGCTGTACTGGTATAAATTTCTGGGGTGTCGTTTGTGATGAGAAATTAATCTATACATATACGTGTACACGTTCTTTATGTCGATCGGTCTCTGGGTATATATGCGGAAGTCTGATCCTCTTATATATTGGACAATCATTAAGAATTAGAGCTATAACTCTGGCTTGGTTTGGTAGCACGAACGTCTAAGCGGAACCCAATATGAAGCACTTGCACTCTGCAAAGCAGATTGTATTAACTATTGAAGCAGGTCGAAAAACACAGTGCTCACTTCATATGACCAGTTTGTTGGAACAGCTGTTCCGTTGTTGTGGGTGTTTCGATACCGAGGAACAGACTTGACATTGCTTCGTCGAACTAGTCCAACAGTACCCCAGTGTCAACTGTACACACGAAAATGACGCATCAAAGAGAGTCTGCACCGACGTCATTGTTTTTCGTTGGAGGTCAGCTGTTGAGTTTGCTTTGTGTTAATGGCGCGTGAGTGCAAGATTTAATATTGTTTTTGGTTCGGTCACCAATACATCTATGATACCGACAACACTCGGTTTTTATTGTAGTGCGAGTCACCTGGGAAATTATTAGGTCAACATTCTAGTGAGCGGTTTGAACCACCTATGTTAAAACCTCGTCACAGAGCTGCGACTTACGTTTTTGGGGTAACCAATTAATCGGGGCATTGCGTACTTTTTTTAACACATGACATGGGATATGGTACATCAAACTGACCAAGCAATGGTTGTAAACACTATATAACTTGATCGGCGATCTGCAATGTTTTGGCGAGATTTTGTGAACGAGCAACGGAAACAGTTGCTTGCGCTACCTCCGGTAATATGTTAAGCCGGGGTTTCAAGAAGAGGGGTGTAGTGAACAAGTGGGTATGCGCTAGACCCTCATCCATTAACAATTTAAAACATCTTTCCTGAAGAGCGATCAAAACGTAGTCCCAACAGGCATCGAACTAGAGAACGCAGCGGGGTTTGGAACCAAACCGTATATTTCCAGCAATGTTTGGAAATATGGTTAGTAGTTAGCTCTAGCCTAGTCTGGGACCAACGGCAGCAACCAAGAGGAGAAAGGAAAAAGCGCGAGACGGGCCACAACCCACTCGGCGGCACTCAAAAGCACGCCAGGGGAAAAGTGCGTGGGACCTTCGAGTGTGTCAAACAACGCTGAAAAAGATTCGGGTTAAACGACCTTGAAGAATGAAATAGTGAATGAGTCGTTAGGGAAAGAGTAAGCATTCGCTGCGTGCAATTAGTTGCACAAGTGAAGAAAGTGGCACTGAGTTTATATAACGCTTCCCATTGCAGGCGTACACAGAATCATGCGTACAGAATAAACAAGCTGGAAAACACGGTTGCAGTCGGGATCCTTAGAGAAGCCACACGATCGCTGGTCACTACAGGGGTCCAACCATCTGTGAACTGTCTAAACATTATTGGATCCCTTCCGGAAAGTTTGTTGGGCGTTTGTCACCTGGTCCCAGGTCGTGGAAAAGTTGCTGTACTCCGGTCATTTCAGAGGCTGTGACTTGCTTCACAATTGGCTAGAAAAATTATTATTTGTTATAGTTGTCACTGACTACATTTGAATGTTACAAAGTTTGTACCGTAGTACAGGATAGTGTGTTTATTTTGAGTGTTTGGTTGCAAGAGATACATCGAACCATATCGGTCACCCATGGTCATCTTTGTTACTATGACTAAACCAAACTCCCTAAGCACAGCATTTGACACCACATCTCTGCATATCTGACTTAAAACAACACAGTAGCTGAATATGTTAACAATGCTAACAGGTAAAAAAACTTTGATAAACCTTACTCGCTGATGGCTCCTTGGTGGTTACGAGCCTAAGTTTCTTATGCTACGAAATCCAAAACTATGCGTGATTCATTTTTTGCCATGCCATTCTAGTCAATAAGCAATCATTTGATTGGTGGGAAACACTTTTGTCTTTCGTGAAGTCATGGTGCTCGTAGACTCATGGTGTATTAAATTCTTCTTGCAACCATCATAAAGATGGCATCAGTCACTCAGTCCATTCGATTAAGTTTAACTACTTACATCGACGCTGTATGCACAAACGCTGAGAGGTCGATAGAAACCATATTAAAAGAATCATCCATAAAAGACAAACTCAGCCAAACGGAGGAAGGTGTGAAAGATTGTTTGATAACTTATAAAGTGTTGGAAGTGTATAGAGGCAAGAGATATGACCGATTTAAGTTTCTATTGACATTTTCTTTGTGGAAACACTTGCGCAAAAGTTATTGGATGAAGTTTTCAGATGATAACTGAAACAAATTAGTGAACGTGATGTTTAAGCGAAAGTAGTTTTATGAGATTGACTAGCTGAACATGACACACGCTGTATGTACTTATATTGCAGTTAGTTTTGAACCATATAGAATTATTGTAATATACACATTGGTATGAGATGTTGTTCTCCTTTCGTTTGAATGCTGTCAGCTAATCTAGGTGTAATTGTGAATAGTGAACCCTTTCAAACAACCAGCATTTCTAGAGAAGATTGCTGTGCCAGTGTTTCAGGCATCCGGCATCTAAATTTGAACTAAATGTGTGGTGACCCAATCTATAGTGAATATATACATCATCTCTCCTGTGTTTTGGAAGATTGAATCACCTTTTGCGGAAACCGAAAACCAAAACGTTTATTGATCTCTCAATTGAGTGATTTACAAGAAGTATAGCTGAAGGTCTGACGATGTTTCACTAAGGTACTGTGAACCTTTCCTTGATCTATTGGTTACACGGCTTTACGGAAAGCGGACTTTAATAGACAAAATGTTTCGTAATATATTTTGGATGCTTTGAAGCTTACGACCGACTGTTGTTTTTGCATAGCAACCTCTGGTTGACCCGATCAACAATCTAATTAGTTCATGGAGTTTATCGCGTAATCTGTTGAACCTAATGGCATATCATCAGTGAACAATTAGTGACGGTTGTTTCGTATGAAAAGCAGAACCTTGTATATTTACTATTATTGGCCCAGTTAAATTTGGCTGAATATACCAATCCATCTAATTAAAATTTGTTCGGATTACACTATTCAACAAATACCCTAGAGTTTATGACAGTTAAAAAGTCACTGTATGGAAACGGACGTTATTCTTCTAGGTAAACACAAGGTATTCCTTGAAAAAATTACGTATTAAAATGAATCTAGAAATTCAGCCATTTATTAAATGGTCACCATAATCAAACTTAAAACTAAGTGTCCGTTATCAACGTGAGACATTAGTCATCACTTTTGAGCACACGATAACTGTTACTGTTCGTTCTCTTTTTCATAATAGAAACCAACAATCGCAACAGATTTTGACCACTTTACTTTTAAATACCATTCCATGAGTGGCCCTGAAATTCTTATTGGTTTACCCATAACAAGTGACTTTATTGGAGTTCCACTTATTGTTTGAGCTCATATAATAAAGCAATTCTTGGAAACAGTCCTGAACATGTAAAGATGTGAATGTTTTCTGTGTTCTTTTGTCCGCTTTTGCACAGCATTTATCACGATAAGCCGTTTGCGACACCTTTGTAACTGATTCCGCCTCCTTATCCTGAAACATTATCAGGATTTACGGGTTTAGACGTTCGCTGGAGCAATGTTCATATGATTTTCGGCGTACTGTATCACTGTGTGGTTGGGATCACGAAATGTGACAAATTGTCAATAGACGGTAGTTTGTTACTTGCCTAAATTGACTTACTGTAACTGAGTGCATGCTGTTTGCGAAGTATCTATGTCACTTTGAGGCACTTACCGTCTTATTATTGAAGTTGTTAATTTAATTAACAGTTCAGGTTATAATTGGCAAACTGCTAATCCGTGGCAACTTATACATAGCTTACCGTAACTTACCTGTACTGATTTCGCAACAACACAGGTGAAAAAAAATGTTTTACCTGACTTGTTTGAATTTTTATTTTGCCGAAACAGTGGTTTGGTAGTTTGTCAAACATCTCACACAAATGAAACGGAAAAAATGCTTGTGATTTTTGCAGTTGTGTGTTTAGATGTCAAGCGCTTTTGCTTGGGAGGGTTCGGAACGATTGTTGCGGTTTTGTTTCGCAAGTGGAGTCGAATGACTGCGAAATGTTCGTGCACTCATTATCGTTCTTACATTGAATTTCGATAAAGGCCTGTCTGTAAACAGGCACTTACAAAATCAGTGTTGCAGGTTGACACCACGTATGAGTATAAGTCTAATGAGGTAGACAAGCTCAAAATTTATGTTCAAACGGCAGAATGGAAGTTATTAAAACAAAAAACCCGAAGAAAAATTAATGAGAACATCATATCTCTGATCGAAGGCTTTGGTTGTTCTGATGGAACATTATATTTGGCGGCTTGTCAGATCACATGTAAGCATCCTTTTTTAGAACAAAGAATGTGGGTAGCGCTAGAAGTGTTTAGGTTTGCAACTCTCATAACGCACTGGCCGCTTGATTAGCACTTTTATGCTAACGCATCATGTACAAAGGCGCACGGCGAAACGAGGGATGTGTTTTGTTCAAAAAACTCGTCTAGGTTACTGAAGTCCATACTGTCAAGTCGACCATGAATCAGAAAATCATAGTCGCTTATTCTGGAAATATGCGGTACTGTGTGGTTTAGTACTATATTTGTAACACTATTGGGACATGGACAGTTGGCATCAAACAATCAAAGATCAGCAATTATACATACATGCCAAGCCGTACTAAACTCAGCGTTGAATGGATGCAGCATACATACTTGCAAGTTCGTACCAATCTACGCGTCATCAAACAAAATTTAGTGCCTCGTTCAATTTACCTTACTTTAAAAGTACACAGCATACTTGCTACATGCTTGCTTTTATAAGGTTTTGGGTTTCAAATCTTGCCCCAAAGAAGGTCAGTTAAGCCAGTCGAACAGGACCACAGGTAATTCAAACAGGTATGCAATATCGCCAATGTAGTCATCGACTTTCACGAAGTGTTCGGTATTTTCTGTTTCGTTATTGTTCTGTAAGGAAAATATTTTGTTTGATAAACAATGAGAATCTAAATTGTGATGAAGTATGATTTTCCGGTCTAGCGACGTGTTGAATTCAACAACACTAACGATAAAAACAAAATTTGTTAATGTTAAAGTGATGGTTTCTCTTTGTACTTACTTTTTTGTCTTAGATATCAGAACCATCGGGAAATATAGAGAAACCGGACAAGAAGTAAGTTGATTCGTTTATGAACAAGATTGAACCCCTTCAAAAGCTTCGAGAGTAAAACTAAAAGACTTCAGCTTTATGACTTTAACCGGTCTGACCATTTGTGCAATCAAAAAGAAATGTTACGTGTAACTTAATCCTAAGAGGCGCAAACGAAACAAAATAGGCAGACGTTATACAGTATGATATCCTTGTTTTATTAGGCCCAACAGTTGATAGCCAGATTAGGTTGCTGCAGCGGTATATATACATGTCCATCGAGGCTACTTGCCCACTTATCTAGATAGCCGCATTGCTAATTCAAACTGTCCGTGGACACAAAGGAATGAGTAAATAATAAAGGATACTCCTCTTTGTGTTTCCGAATTACCCATCGAAGACATTGCAGGCGATCACTCTTTATCCGGTTTTGAACAAGAGTGTAACGGTTGATGAGGTGAAATTTCGCTCTTACACTATTAAACCTGCACTGACAACCTCTCGTTGCGCGCGTAACCAATTTGAAATGTGATCACTCTTACGATTTCTCGGTAAATTGTTAATTCTCCTAATCTAGCGCCCTTGGAAACTAATTCTAACCTGACCTCTACTATGACATCGGTATAGACGTGCAAATTTGAAGTTAGTCCAATCAACTAGGAATTATGCGTTTAATATTTGAAGAAGATGAAAATGTGTTAGAAGTGAGATCCGTAT
>JTDE01021995.1:16346-27845 GCA_014338405.1 Paragonimus skrjabini miyazakii | reverse complement strand
GGAAAAAAGCAGAAATGTTGTGGGCAGTTATGGTACAAAATTTCTCGTGATCGTTTACTACACACAGCAAAGACAAATAAAGACAAATTTAGGATCGACTTTCTACAAAAAAATCTAACATGCCTCAACAGATTCATCGTTCCGTATCACACTAGGCGAAAGACGACAAACGTGCCAGACGCACTTGAACAGATCCAACAGTCCTCTTCTGCTTACGAGTTAGATCAAGTAGCGAGTTGTCTTTTGTTTCAGTCGGGAAGTAAGTTACATACTTTTGTGAGGCATAATTACGTCATGGGCTGTTCTTTCGGTGCTTGCGATGGCTATTTTGATGAGTCGCACTTGGCCTTTTGTCAGTCGGCTTATAGATGGACCCCTGGAATTGTCCGAAAACTGAGACTCGTCGTCTGTAATTCCACAGTCTATAATGTTCATACTACTTAAATCTTGCTTCACCTCAATCTGGCATTTATTTCGACAGATCCGACTTTTGTCATAAGGTCTGACACGGAGACATTCAGTAGATGATCAACAATGGAAGGCTCTTAGTGAATTAAACTAAGAGTTATCGCGAAAGTGTGTTCAGAATCTAAACAACCAGGGCGCATTTGACAATTACGATAAACACGTGTCATGGAACTCGCGTTGTCTCCAGTGGTTTTACTTCCGTTGGTTAGAGTAGGTCAACTGACTCAACCAATCGCTGAAGTATCATCCGTCTGTAGTGTTTTGTGTCAATATCATTTGACTGCATATTGGATGTACTGGTTAACAGAAGGATTCCGGTGGACGTATTGCTCCATGCTGCTGTTCACTCATGTATCAGGCTTTAGGGACCACTTTTGGAGAATCACAACAGTGATTTAAGTCTCCTGGTGAAGGCAAGCTTGTAAAACTAGTTCGCAAAGTTACATTTTTCTGCCGCAGCCACCGTCCGTCAACCACGTTGTAACCAGGCTTGTATGAGTATGGCAAGATTTAAGGAATCGGTCAATGCATACAATTTATCACATTGTTTGGTCCACTAAGATACTGTTCTGATGAACAGACATTTACGCATTCCTAACTAGGGTTGATTACGTTGAAAATAAAACTCGTTCATTAAACTTATGCGAACATGTATTTGTTTAAAGCAGCACGACATTTGTTTCGTCCTCTCAGCTTACAAAATTGCTCATTTTTATATTGCAATAACTACGTTTCTATTATTTCATTTTACGACCTAGCTTCTGCCATCTAGTCAGGAGTACAAGCGAAAACTAACGTGGATCTACACTTGGGTCAAAAGTATGCCGGCAATAAGTGGAAAACAGTGGGCAGCGGAATTGAACAGAACCGAGGTGAGTATGGTTCAAGCCTTGATGCTGACGATTGGGATAAATGTATCCTCTTGTTGACCTCATTTGAAGCTGTGTATTCATGTCGGTGTTGAATCACCCATCCGTTTTTATTGGGAAGGCTACTTGAGAATCAAAATGTGCTTGTCGGATGAAGCTAAATGTTCAGAGTTAATTGCTCAGACACCACTTACATTTCAGTTCATCCCGCCACCCGCTAGTTAAACGCTTACCCTAGATTGCACGAGGGTACATGTAAACTGGGGTGGTTACGAGGTCAAAAGTTTACTACCAAGAGAGCAGACGCATGAATCATGACTTTCCTTGGTTGTTGTGCTTTCTTTTCTAATGTTCTGAAATCGACCAGGCGTTTGTGGTTCGCGTGCAAACTACCACACATTCATCCCGGCCCCTAACGTAAGTTGGGATAAGTTGGTGAAACCAGTTATCCGAGTGACTACCAGTTGTAAGCCCTCCTAAACCATACACTGGTTTGATCTCGGTATAGTGGTGCGCTCGATAAAATCGGATTCTCGTCGCGGTAATAATTAACACGGAAACCTCGGTCCCGAATAGTACCGCGACTGTCCCCGTATTCGCTCCCAAGACAAGCCCAGAAGTCTTGTAGAAAGGAAACCGCTCTGTTCCGCCCCAACACGTGTGCGACAAAAGCGACAATTACAAGTTATTTATAGGGCGCGTAATGATCAAACATTTTCAAGACATCAAAGAGAAAAGTTACCGAAAAAAAAGAGTTAAGGTCGCAGATGAGCATAGTGGTATAAAAGGTCTCGACCATTTTGATCAGTTCCGCTAAGTGGGACTGAGTCAATCGTTCTTTTTCTTTCTCACGACGGAGGTGGCTTGGGACGGTAACAGGGTGGGCGTCCTAACACTACTAACGAAGTAGTGGTCCTTTGTGGGTCTCATCGCGGGTCATGGATTTGATTTTTGGTGTGTATGGTGCAACTGGCACGCAACGAGGTCGAATCAGCTGTTCGTGACTTCACTGCTAGGGCTTGTGACCAGCACCCATGTGTCATTACTTTCGTCCAGACAACAACGGATGTTCTTGTTCAACCGGCATGGTTGCCATGGCGACCACAAGTTTTGAGTCACGTTTTCATAAGAGCAGAATAAGTGATTTGATTTGGTACATGTTCCAACTGGCTTTCAGGCTGCATATAGCAGTTCGGGATGCCAGATTTGTTTGCCTAAGTGAACATGTGATAATTTAGCTTGGAGTTTTTGACATAGATCTGAACGTAATCTTGTTGTATCGCTTGTTTCGTTGGTGTGTTGATGGACTCAGTTAAGGGAATCTAATGCTCCGATAATTTTATGGCGTTGTAGTAGATTTTGACATGCGTGTAGTAGTCAGCTTCAGGATAAAAAGCATTGACATTACAGAGCAGTGTACTCATCATTGTGCTTGTCTTGCTGCGACAAAATCACTGATAGTCTTGGTAGAGTTGATTCATTGAAATATCTGACGAAAAGAGGACTAGTTGTGATCTAACTGAACACGGTTACGATTTCCTGACCATACCATGTGGGAGCCACGTAACAGGAATCACATGTATATGATGGAAACGGTAATAAGGTGTAATGAAAACTACTGCTAGGTTGCTCAGTGTACTGTGAAGCAGAAGTTTGAGCTGAACTACTCACGTGCGCAAACAGCTCGTTCCAGTGGTGATAGGCGAATTGTTTCGGGTGGAACTTTCACTTGTCTCACACGCTGAGAAACCAGAACCATAGCCAGTAAGCTGTTGTTGGAATGGTGAGCCAACTAGTGGGTCAGCGTTTGACCACGAGGTCTGAGTTAGAGGCTACAGGAAGTTGGGTGAGTTATTTTGCTCGGTTGTTCCGCTTTTTTCGGCCAGGCCAAAATTGTCCGGCCACTTGAAGCTGACATGTGGACAAATGAAGCACCAAACGTTGTCCAAGAAGAGTTTAATGAGATTCATCTGAACTGAAACGTTTGTCCATCACCGTGTTGACGACGAGTGGAACATCTGCATGTGAGTCGTCTCGTACACTCCCCGGGGACCATGGTGGATGCCCACGTGTTTACCGATCGGTTTCTGTCTATTTTCGTTCATGTAGGCATGCGGCTGGAAGTATGCTGTTGTGTAAACATGCCTAATTTGAAATGTACACAGATGTCGCAGAGTTAATTAAGTTACTTATATTGTTAGCATTGGGGTTGTGTTTATCACAGTTCGCTAATTCGATGGACTTCCGGATGTTTGGTCGACTTATCTAATAGGAGTTTATAATACTTATGTAGCAATTTCATTGCCTTGTTTAATCTATTGAACTCAGTCAGTTTGTTTATTACACTTACACACACAATGGACATTACACACCGTATAGTTACCGTTCTGTGTATTTGTACGTAACTACATTGTTCCACTCCTCTCAGTGAATCTTGTGTATATCTGATTGATCAACCCACCTGTCTTGCACTTTAGAAACACGAGGTAGTACTGTTAGTTGTGCTGTGTGAATGGTTGTGAGAGTAGAACTTTAACTCTATTGTTGTGCACAATTTATGGAATTGTGTACCTGAGGACGATTAGTTTTGACTCACCTCACAATTGAATAGTAAGCCTGTCGCTCAGTTGTTTTCGGGTGAATCATTCGTGATTAGGTTTTCTGTAGAAAAACACAAATAGTTGAGATCTATGGGTTGTGGCCACTCGCTGAAAGGGTCGTGCTTAGAGTGAATGGAATTGACTTCTCAGTGTTTGACCTGATTGGAAAACTAACTAACGAACTTGATCAAGAAGACGAATTTTTAGAACCGGTCTAATCATATGTTATCCGCTCATTTTTAAGAGGAGCGATCGAAATGTCATAAGTTCATTAATGAGGTGATAGCAAACAAAGTGGAAATCGACGTGAGTGTTTCAGGAACAGTGGACATTTGTGGTATGCTGAATGTGTTCACCACTTTGATGTGTCCACATATGTTTCCTCCCATTGCACTGGTCATATAGTTTGAACAATTGGTGACGTGGGAAATGTTTAATAGAGCATGCGGTTTAGTGTGGTATACTCTGATCATACTATATTTGTTAGCAACAGTGTGGACTGAATCGAAACGTGGATTATTATTGTCAGCCAGATGCTGATTTATGCCATTTGTCTATCACAAACTTTTCGGGCCACTGTCTCTTTAAGTATCGCTTGAGCCGAGAGTCTAGTGACGTTCGACAGTTATTGAATCTACCTTACCTATCGATGAAGAGGCTGATATTGCTGCGTGAACAGGTTAACGGGCTTGAAGTGGCACGGACGTGCTCGGCACAAACCAAGTCTCTTTTCCATTTTCTGTGAAGCAGTAAAGAAAATGCCGTGTGTCAAATTGATTCAACTGAACCAGACCAATGATTGTCTTATCCTAAATTGTATTGAAAAGACCGTCGGTGAAGTTGGCGACCCTTTCATTTTGTGATATTATTTCATCAAATTTGGTTCACATTCTGGATATATGTGCCGAAATAGTAGGAAACAGATTTGATTGGGTCGTGCAGCTTCGACATGCGAATAAAAATGCAGTAGACCAAATTAGGATTCTTCGACTCATTTTAAAGTTGTCACTACGATTTTTCTGTTGAAGTGGGTGGTAAATCGGACTTTGTTTTTTTGTTTGCATTTTTGTTTACGTTTTTATGATACGTTATGGGTACATATTAATATCAGTGTTTGCTCAGTTGCAACTGTCGTTTGTCAGGGACGGGTTCACTCCATTCAAATAGAGTGTTTATTCAGAGGTGAAACACTGGTCATATCAGAACTGGATATAGAGCTTACGAGCGTGCGTCATCGTATCTCCAGCAAAGTTGCTTAAACATGTTGTGTTGTAATGGAGTCTTTGAACACATGTTTAATTCCGTTTTTTCCGGTCTTGCAATCATATAAATTTTTGCGGAAAATGTAGTCTGTTGTCTTTCTGAGAAAGGAATTTACATTAGCATTTCTTTCTCTGGATTTTATACATTCTGGCGTTTTGCCTCGCTGAAGCCGTGAACGGTGACTGAGAACGATATTATTTATTCTCCAGTCTAAGTACTCTTACTTTACACACGAGACTGTGGTTGAAATTTGAGATGTGATAATCGGTTCATGCATAGTTGACGTGGTAGTGGTTGAATGAGTGGTTTCACAAACACATGGATGGGAGTTCAGTCTGTGGTGTGGACAAGACCATACTCCACTGCGTGGTTCCAGCATTAGCAAAAATCGACCTAAGTACTTTCTTCCGAAATAGACTTCAAAACGTTATTTCAAACGTGAAACTGTTATCAACTGTGAGTGTTACTCTATCATTGACAATCAAGTCACTCAGGAAGACGGTTGTCAGAAAAACGTTTTCAATGGTTAATCACAGATAGCTAGTATTTGTGCGAGGTAAGAAGTGGTTAAGTCATTGTACGATGTCTTAACTGTAAACGTATGGAAGAAATAGGACTGAAATGAGACGGGTTAGATGGTAGATGGAGACGCACAATCAAGAACGGTTCTTTCGGCAAGTTTGTTACAAGCGCTACAGTGCTTGAAACTCATAGCCGTTGTCGGGGTTCGATGAAAAATACGACTGCATCTGATAGTGTGTTTCAGTGCTTAGGGTCTTTTGTTCAAGAACTATGTGAATAATCTGAACTGGAGTATTGCCCAGATATTTAACAGGACGGGACTTAGAGATAATTTCATGAGGTTTGTATGTGCCGTATCTTGACTTGTAGGGAAACATTTTGGAATTAAACGACCTTCCGATTTTTGCTTTTTAGTTTCCAGATTACCGAGGGGAATTTGTCGCATGTAAAGGAAGTGAACCCAGATTTCGTGGATACCCGTGTGGTCTTTGGATCATGTTCCATGCGCTAACCGTCAGACATTACGAACTGAGTAAACGCAGACTAGGTAAGTGTACCCTATCAACAATGCATTCCACGGCTAACCGATTTCAACCTGAAATTCTTGTGACATTACAATAGAAACCAAGAACACAGCAACCCATGAAACTATTACTGATACTATTGCCTATTCCGTGTGAATGAAGCACACAATGAACACAGTACGTAAATGTAGCTTGTATTTCATGACTGATTTTGCACCGTTGATTGTTCAACGTTTGTTTATTTTCCTTTCCGACTATAGATGCTTAAGAAGCAGAAACTTCTGTTCATCCTTGTTGAATTTATGAATATAACGTTGGTGTTTAACCTGAACTTCCGATTTTCTGAAGTCCGTAGCAAGTTACTTGTGAGCGTCACTGTACGGTGATTAGTGGTTAGCCAGTTAAACGTTACCAAGACTTGAGCGCATTTCGTGTTCATATATCTTTTTGTATACAACGCGATAACGAAATCATTGTTTTACCACGTGTTATCCTCAGACAACTAATGGATGAAACAATAAACAGGTGGACAATTTAAACCGGACTAGATAGAAATCTGTTTGCTTCTATCGATTCGGTTGTTTACAATCTGAACACTATGAATTTACACAGAGTGAAACGCCGCGCACATATTGTTCACCAATTCTATGATTATCTGATAAAGTTGACCGAAATCATGTTAATGTTAACGGAAATCAGTATTGCTTTTCGATTCAGGAAATCGTTTGTTTCGGTCTGGACGAAATTCAGTGACCTCCATATGAATTTGTGCACAGAATAACTATTCATATTTAGGAGCTGTACCATTTTGAAGCATGTTGTAGTGTTTTAATCTTTATCAAATCACGTACCAGATTTTTTTCAGTTAAGTGATTCACAGAACCGGATGACGGTGGTTGGTTTATGTTCCAAAATATGTTTTAAACGTTCTTGTTTGTTCATGCGTACAACTCATACGTCTTCTTATGCACATGGAATTGATCGATAAAACGACTGGAACTGATCGAACTTGTCTGTACACGAACATCTGGTTACAAAACCTTGTTTCCCACGAAACGTTAATCCTTTTGAGTGTGGAATGTTCGTGTCGTCTCTGGTAACTGATTTGCCATTAAAGTTCACAAAGTCAGGTTGTTACAAGTAAAACCTTTTGGGTTAAATGAGTCTTTTGTACGGCTTGAATCCTTTCATTTTACCATGAACTGTGCACCTTTTGCATCCTATTTTTCCGATAGGCATACCGGCGGATATTGTGGCACATGCAATGAGCCGATTTATTCCACGATTTTTTTCGTGCAACATTTGTGCCTTTCACTTTGCTGCAAACTCTGCCAACATCGCACACACAAACGAGTCCATCCCACCCATCAATCGTATACCACCTGATCCGGTAGATTTCACCTGGAACGCATCCATAATAGCCGTTCTACCTGAGGCACCTCATTGTCCGTCGGAGGAAGTGCTCTGGTTGAACGCGGTTCACAATCGAGTGAACAGACGTCTATCTGGTGCAGACACCGAGGATCCAAAAGCACCGAAAATAATTTTCCCACCAATCCAAGCTTGCCCTAAGTGCTGGTCTATCGACGCGAAAAACGAATCTATTCTGGGTGGTACGGAAGAGACGAGAGATCATCTACTTCAATTTCTCCTGAGTCATTATACGTTGTCAGCTTGGATGAATGAACATGTACCCAAACATATATTTGACACTACTGGGTGAGTTATTTAGTTCAACATCACAGCATTAGTTGTCTACAGTTTAGGTAAACATAATATATTTCATCGATACTCAGAGGAGTTCTCTTTATTTTGGCCCGATTTGTTAATCAAGTGATTATATGAAATATTACACAATCTGTTCTACTAGTTGGATTGATACGAATTATATAATTTGTGATTTAAAATTTTTCCCCGACACAACTTTTGTCAATAACCTGATGATTCAACCTCCGTATTAGTAAGGAAAGTGAGCTACTAGAGCATTTTGTGTCACTGACATCTCCTTAGAGCATTGCTTATAACAGTGGGTTGATTGGCTAATGCGGTTGAAAGAGCGTTCAAACGGGACATCTTGAAGTATGTGAAATGAGAATTGGCTAACACAAAGTACATAAGCATGCTGCACGTTAATATCGAGCATTGCAACACAATTCGATGACTTGCTTTTACATCTGACAACTCAGACAGGCAGATACAGGGACGGACACATTTGGCCACTGTTGAAGTGTGTTTACGGGGTGGTTAAGAAAAATATAGCTTTAGTTGATCCCTACGTATGTGATTCAGCTATGAATACACAGTTAAGTAGTACGTTCTATGCACTGCACAATTGAGAGTAGAAAGTAAGAGAACTACTCTTTACTTGTTCGTTTCTGGTTGACGGGGTGGTAATTGCCAGTGGATGACCGGTTGTGTGCGTACGTTTGTACGATAGTATTTTGTTACGATCAGCTCATTGATAATTAGCTATTTGCTTTTAACCTTTCTGGGTGAAAGTACGCGAGGTTTTACCAACTTTATCAGAAACTCGCACTCAGGAGTTTTCGTTTGGCTTCATGTCTTTTCTAAGTACAGACGGCATATGGAGGAAGTTTCCGCAGATTCCACCTAATTGATTCTACTTTCGCCACACAATGTGCTAGCAATGATGAACCGTCGTTTTAAAAAAGATGTTCCTCAGTTTTTTACCATTCAGGAGGAGCTCAAGCTTATGGTCGCCAGTATGATCGTCAGTGCAATTTTCACGGTCGATACACATGATTTTGCATCTGGTGACATTGCATAGTGGGCGATCATTTGTGCAGCTGTAATCTAATTAATTTATTTCACGATGCCTTATGCTTATTACTGTGATTATGACATTGTGACTGAATCTCAGGTTTGGTGTTTCGGGCTGCTTGTGACTAAGGCACGAAGTATGTTAAACAGAGCAATAGAAACAAACTGAACGGATAGAAACGTTCAGAGAAACGCCAACAGTCCGAGGAATATAGGTTTGTTGTTCAGTGCAGTCTGCTTTTATATCTGAGATCGTTTCAGTTTGACTGAGTAGATAGCCGCGCCGTCTTAAACTAGGCAAGCTCATCTTAACCTTTCTAAAAGGTGCATTCAAATCATGCGTAGCCCTTGTGTGCCGTGTTACACTGTCGTTGTCTGAGTTGTTTCACCCACAGTAGTCGCAATGGGCAAGGCACCATTCAACAGGTTGTATACTTCGGCATACGTAATGTATAGTCTGCTCCGTATAAAATGTACACATCTACTGCTTTGGAATTACTACGTTGGAGGCTGACAACCTATCACATTTGTTCAAACGCAATCAAAACAATTTTCGTGAGCAGACTGACTCATGTAGATTTACGGTTGTGTGATTTATCATGAAACACAGAACCTTTTCGATAAGCGACGGCTGTCAGTTCAGATTCAACCAGAGTGCAAAGTCGTACCAGATATGTGTGATATTGTATTTGCAGTGAACTAGCAATCATTTTGTCAGTACAACATGGTGTTCGTTCATTTTGATTTGGAAAACTTTTACTTCACAAATGCGCGCATACTAACACTATTGTTTGATCCGTCATTGTATAGGTATTCCATGTGGTCAGAATACTCCAGGTGATTTGGATATATTTTTTATCTGCGTCTAACGCATTGGGAAGGAAATCAACTTGATTATTGTTGTTCTTGTTTGCTTTTCACAATGGATGATTTTTGTGAACGTTTCACGTTGTTCTGTTTATCAAGTTTGTTTTCGATTATTTCTCATGGGCATTTCTTCTGAAAGATATCATTTGGTGGGACAAATTCACTGACATTTGTTTCATGGTTGTTCTTTTAAAGGGTGCTTATTTTTAATTGCCAAGATGAAACCATTTTTTCTGCAAAATTTCAGACACTGTCCGTTGGTCTGCTTATACCTACCTCATTTTCAATGTGTGGGTGTGTGACTGATTGGAAATAAAACGCTTGTCTTGTAGTCTCTAAGCGTCTATTGGAACCGTAGTGGGATAAAAATGTTTCAGCCTACAAATCCGTCATCGTTTGTGATTAGCTTTTCTGCACGTATTGCCAGGGAGTCATAAAACGAGTTTCAGATTCACACACTACAGATGGTTTTTCGAATACAATTTATGCACAATTGATTCTTTCCTCATCTTCTGCGGGTTTCTGTTCATTGCTGTCAGCGCTACATGAACTGTTTACATTGTAAATCTCACAGAACTTTGAAATATGTATTCTCGTGAACCACCAGCTGGATAATTTCGTGTGGGTAGACAAAAATTCATAACTTTTTTTAATCATCAAATGACGACGACTTAAGTAATGTGCAATTGAATACTGATATCTGTTTGTATTCAGGGTCTTACTTCTGTTATGTAACAGAGCGTTCGTACCAGTAAGAAATCAAACTTTTGGTTGTTTACTGCCACAGATGATATGAAGTAATTGGTACCCATCGTTTTGTAATGTTGAAGAAATCCACCGATCGCGTTGCATTCAGGATACGGCAATCATCATTCTCAGCTGGAGTGTCATTGATTGCAACTTCTGTCCATCCACAACACGGCCACAGTGGGTTAAAACTTGCCTAAACTGAATCGGTTATCATCAAAGGGGCTACGTCTTGCTTACCATCAATCGAGGTGCAAGTGAACTTAAAACGGCAATTTTTTTATCCAGCTGAATTGCTTCCTTTCCAGTGTTGTCACGGGTAACATACCGAAAGACTAGTTTGAGGAATCCAGTGTTGAAGTATTTCCTGGCACTAAGTTGGCCAGCATGGGGTACGCGAACAGCATTACCCTGTTTAGTCCGTTTGCCGAAAGCATGCAGACAATGCCGAGCAAGGTGAATACTCGAGGTGGTCTGCATAGAATGCCTTCCTCAGCCTCAAAGTGCAGAAGACCGTTTCAGGACTGCGACATTTGCACTGCCACGTTCTGTATTGCTGGCAGTCCACTTGAGACTGTTGACCGTTCAATGTACCCTGGTGGCACTACCCAGTCAGCTTGTTCTATTGCTTGCGGGATGTCAGCGTGAATAGCAGGGGCATGGAAGGTAAACGAACAACGAAGTGGTCGCAATGTATGATGACTTGCATGTTCCACTAATTAGTGTTTGTATTGACTGCTTGGTTGGTGCTCTCATGGTTTCTGACTTCACTGGTTATAAACGCTGTCCGAAGTGGCAGCGTTTCGCGATGGATAACACGTCTACATTAACGGTGTACTTCTGTTTAGCTTTGTCCTA
>JTDE01021995.1:0-16246 GCA_014338405.1 Paragonimus skrjabini miyazakii | reverse complement strand
TCTGTTCTACTAGTTGGATTGATACGAATTATATAATTTGTGATTTAAAATTTTTCCCCGACACAACTTTTGTCAATAACCTGATGATTCAACCTCCGCATTAGTAAGGAAAGTGAGCTACTAGAGCATTTTGTGTCACTGACATCTCCTTAGAGCATTGCTTATAACAGTGGGTCGATTGGCTAATGCGGTTGAAAGAGCGTTCAATCGGGACATCTTGAAGTATGTGAAATGGGAATTGGCTAACACGAAGTACATAAACATGCTGCACGTTAATATCGAGCATTGCAACACAATTCGATGACTTGCTTTCACATCTGACAACTCAGACAGGCAGATACAGGGACGGACACATTTGGCCACTTGTGGAAGTGTGCTTACGGGGTGGTTAAGAGAAATACAGCTTTAATTGACCCCCCCCACGTATGTGATTCATTTATGAATACACAGTTTATTAGTACGTTCTCCGCACTATCTGCATATTAGCCTGCACAATTGAGAGTAGAAAGTGTTCGTTTCTGGTTAACGGGATGGTAATTGCCAGTTGGTGACCGGTTGTGTGCGTACGTTTGTACGATATGATTAGTTTTCCGAGAATTGACTTAATGTTTTACACCTTTCTGAGTGAGTGTAAGCTGAGTTCCACTAACTCTCTCATAAACCCACATTCAGACATTTTCATTTTGGTTCATGTCTTTTAAAAATACAGACGGCAAATAGAGAAAGCTTGCAGGTGGAACCTTCACAGATTCCACCTAGTGGATTTTACTTTCACCGCACAACGTGCTAGCAATGATGAACTGTCGTTTTAAAAAGTGTGCCCCCCAGTTTTTGTCTCACTCACGGAGACCTAAATCGCCAGGATGATGGTCAACGCAATTTTCACGGTCAGTGCACCTAATGTTGCATTGGATGACATTTCAGAGTAGGCGATCATCTGTACAGCTCTGATCTGTTTGGTTTATTTTACAGTACCTTATGCATACCACTATGATTAGGACAATATGACTGAACCTCCTGTTTGATGTTCCGGGCTACTTGTGACTAATGCACGAAGTATGTTAAACAGAAAAATAGAAGCACACTGAATGAATAGGAACGTACAGTGAAACGTCAACAGTCTGAGGAATCTAGGTTCATTGTTTAGCGCTTTATGCTTCTAAATCTGAAATCGTTTCAGTTCGATTGTGTAGATAGCCGTGCCGTTTTCAACTTGGCAAGTGCATCCTAAGCTTTCCGAAAGATGCATTCAGTGCATGCATAACCCTTGTTCACCCTATTGCCCTCCCACTGCCTGAGTTGTTTCATCCCCAGTAGTCAAATTGGGCAAGGCACCATACAACAGTCTCTATACGTAATATGTTGTCTGCTCCGTATAAATTTTATACATTTATTGCTTTGAAATTGCGACGTTGGAGGCTATCAACCTATCACATTTGTTCAAACGCAATCAAACAATTTCTGTGGGCTGACTGATGAACAAAACTCGTGTACATTTACGGGTGTATGCTTCATCATGAAATAAAGAACTTTTCGATAAGTGATGGCTGTCAAGGCGGATCCAGCTAGAGTGCAAAATCGTACCAGATATGTGTGATATTGTGTTTGCAGTGAACTAGCAATCATTTTAACTTGAAAAAATTTACTTCGCAAACACACCCATACTAACGTTATTGTTTGACCCGTCATTGTCTATAGGTATTCCATGTGATCAGAATACTCCAGGTGATTCGGATATATTTTTATCTGTGTCTAACGGATTGAGAAGGAAATCAACTTGATTATGGTTATTCTTGTTTGCTATTCACACTGGACGATTTTTGTGAACGTTTTTTTGTCTTGGGAACATTTTATGTTGTTCCGTTTACCAGGTCTGTTTTGAGTTATTTCTCATTAGCGTTTCTTCTGAAGGATATTTTTTAGTGGGAGAAATTCATCCTCGTTTTCCTCATGACTGTCCTTTCCAATCGTGCTTGTGTTCAACTTTCAAATTGAAAAAGTTTTTCTCTAGAGAATTCCACACATAGTCCACTACTCTACTCATTTCTACCTCATTATTAATGTGTGTTTGTGTTTCATTGAAAATAAAACGCTTGTCTTATATTCTCCAAGCGTCCACTCGATCTATTGTGGAAGGTGGCCGAACAACGAAATGGCGGCAACATATTATGACTTGCATGTTCCACTAAGTAATGTTTGTATTGACTGCTTGGTTGGTGCCTTCTCGTTATTGCTCAGGACGCTGGTTGAAAGCTACATCCGAGATAGGAGCATTTCGCGATCGATACCATGTATATATCCACTGTGTTATTCTGTCTGGTGGATCATTTCTTCAAACATATTCTGTTAAGATGAACAGTGACCCGAACCGTCTAGTCAGTCTCATGATCGTTATGAATGAAGCAATGAAAGGGCTAAATATGTTTAGATGGAATACTGGCAAATCTCCATTTCCTCGCGCATTGCATTGTATAATTCTACGGATAAATTTAATTTCCTGTAGTCCGATTGATCCGAGTGTTAGACGGTTGTTTGTTTAAAAAAAAGCAAATTAATGAAACGTTCTACAATTCTACAACAAAGTCGCATTTTCTTACATTTTACGAAACTATAGACACCTCAACATGATCACTAAAACTGGTGTTAATTTACTTTCTGAAATATTTTGAAGAATAAAGAAATTGCTTGTAATTAGTAGGGAATTTTGGTTAACGTACATTGGCATATTTTACGTTCTCACAGACTTCTCAGTCGATCCGTTCTGGAAAGAACCACTCCTTTAGAATTTTGCTTTTGTCGGAGCTCGTCAGTAATGCCTATCCATTCGACGATCAAGATTAGAATTGCGGACATGCCTGAATGAGGCAATCGTGTTACCCACTGTGGTATTGAATTCGTATTAGTCACAACTGAATTACCATATCCGAAAAACAAACCATTTTTGCATAGAGAAACGTGGCTGGGATGCTAATTCTACTTTGGTGAGGATTTGCAATATTGGCGAGTTTGGGCAAGAGTGAAACTCGAGTATAATACTTCATTTTGTGAGGGGCAAATTGGAGAGCTTACAGAAATGGGAAACCTTCAATCGGTTGTGAGTGTTGTTCAATTCATCTATGCAGTTGTTCACATCCCATGTCATTCTCTCACTTATATCCTTAACTTCCGGAGATTCTTTTTATTCTTTCCATAGTTGTGAGACAGCCGTTCACCAAAACCACCTCCGAAAGCACTACTGTCACTAAAGTTACTGCGGTAGTTTCTGCATGTGGTTGAGATGGTACTTTACCTTTGTATGTTGCCAGTGTAAAATAAGTTCACTTTTGTTGTGTAAAAATTTAGTTGGAATAGAAAATGTTTCCGGATTGAGTTATGTGATTGACTCGCCCAATAAGGTGTGTACATTAGAATATTCTTCGATGTGTACAGTTTTATCAACAAGCAATTGTTATGAACCTTCAAAGTACGCTTGTTCACCTAAATTTGAGTTCTATCTATTACCTCTTCATGTAGTGCATTTATAGTTTGTACGTAGCTTGCCAGATTATGCTTTTCCGTTACATTTCCATGTTGTACTGTTCTGCGGTGTGAATCAAGTATGAGTGTACCTTAACCGCCTGCTTATTTGTCTTTACAATAATCTGTTTTATGGTTATTTCCTTCGACGAAATTTAGTAGAACACAATTTCGGTGATTTACCAGCACACTGTCCATCAAGAGGACAAAAATGGCAAGAGTCATTGTTCTTCGAATATAATTCGGACAGCTCATGTATTGAATAGGTTTGGGATTTGTTACATACGGTACAACTGACGAGGGAGTGAAAAATTGTGGACACAATGGATTTTTCCTAAATTAGAAGGTCTAATACGATACGGTTTGCTTAAACACAACAAGACATTCAACACAAGCCATTAATACGGGAAGATACGCTCACACACTCAAACAATGGATCTTTCGCCAAGCTGACATTTGAGGATGTACGCTGCATGTAGAATATTTGTAATAGTGTGGGCATACTTTTGTTAGGTTCACTTTTGATTGGCTACAAGTATGCCGGTTATCACATAACCCCCGCCTATTGCCAATGAAACAATGAATAGCTATCTAAATATTGAACTGGAATTCACGTAGAGATGGTGGTATTTGACATTCAGAGGACTTATTTCAACGACATGCTTCCAACTGTCAGTCGAAAACCGAGAGGTTTTAGCTACTTTCAGATGTGTCGAGTGATTATGATGTGCTAGTTTGTTGAGTAGAATGTTGTGATTTTTTGACATGTCATTTATGGGTGCAGCACGGCTTTTTGTGTTGTGAACTTGATAAGCACTGTGCACCGTTTATGTTACAGTGAAACGCTGAACAGGTTATTAACCATTCCTATCAATTTATTGTTTACAGGATAGAAATCTTTGAGGAATCGCAGGAGAATTCCTCCGACCTGATGACAGTTGCAATAATGTCAGTTTTATTGACTCTAGTGGCTGTGATCATTCTACTGCTTTTATCCCGTTTCTTCTGGAAATGCCGTAAACGACGCACACAAGGTTCTTACACACCAGCCCGATCCGTCTGATACATTTCCTCAGCTTTCCGTGAAAACTCAGTCTTATACTTCTTGCAAAATTTATAATATACGCATAATTGCGTACGAAGTACAAAATAAGTGTTCTTTTTTCTTAGATGACTTTGGTTTGCATGGTTTCCCACTTTGAAGCTTTCAATGACATGGTTTTCTGTCTTTTATTGCATTTACCAATACTGTTATCATCATTGCTTAAGGATGTTTTGTGCATTTTAGCCTCTAGTTTAGCTACGTGGTTTTTCTTTGTGATGCAGGTGTTTCAAGTCTTTATTTCGACATAGTTTTCTATGGGCACTTGTTTTTTGCTGATGTGATTTGAGAACTATTTGTTTCTTCTCCTTTGTTCGCGACAATGGTTCACTCACTGTTCAATGTTTGGACAAAACACTCTATGATTTCTATTTTAACACATCGTTGTTCTTGATTTATATGTTGCCGTATGGAAGCTTCCAGATTCACATCTTTTTCCTATGCTTACTGTATTGTTATAGGCTGAAGTTGTATGTTGATAAAAATAAAATATCAGCTGAAACATGTCAGCAGAATTACTCAGTGGTTCAGATTCCAGGTAGATTTTTCTTTCCGATTGCTATGGTGCATTTCGGTTGTGGTTAATGACAGTGGCGTTTTGTATTTTCGTCCTTGTCTTGTGTGACCGCTAACCGTTTTTCTTGAAAACTGGATGTCGACACGTTCTGTTACTCGAGGTTGAAAAGGATTATATATTCTGGACGAAATTCCTAAATGGTGTAATTCACTTAGTTCATTCTCACAGCGTTTTCACCTTCATGCAGATAGTTAACGATTGCCACACGTTTCCTAAGACATTGAACTATGGAGACAGTCTCAGTTTTGCTCGAGCATCTATTTGATCAAAGATCATCATTGATGTGTATTGCGCAAATATCAAAGATAACTGTGCTTGGCGTTGATTTTCGGCCCACCTGATTCGCGTGAAAACGTGTTGATGTCTGTTCTAGTGATCTAACCTAGGTCCTGGCAAGGTATTTTAGTTGTGCTTTTAGTCACCACTTCATGTGAATATCACTGAGATAGTTTGATCGTTTCCCGGGGGCACAGTAACCGTTGCTCTTTTTAAACGTGATAACCTCGTATTCGAGATTTATCCTTCAGATTTATCCTCGTGCATGGAAAGTAACTTGTGAATATTTGGTGAAATAATGATTTTCCACTTCATCATTGCTAGTTACCACATCCAGACTGTCTGGTTTGTAGGGTAGGGCAATTTGTGGTCAACCCATAGGCGTGAAGCATAATCTATCCAACAGAGTGTCTCATATCAACCACGTTTGTTAGTAAGACTTGCTCATTTTTTCCTAAGGTTTTGTAGGTTCACAAAGATTGTGTTAACTAAGTTGGCAAAGAGAGACGCTTTTGTTGGACTAAATAACAAAAGATGCTTTAAAATGTCTTTTCAAAATAGACTGCAAATAGCTCCTAGCTCAGCGTCCCAAGGTTCCGAGGGAACTGAGAAGCACATCCGCTATTCCATATGTGAAAATTAATTTCCCATGATTTTACATATGGGGAAATCTTGTGTTTGTAAAAATGTACGGCATGGATTTTATTCCTGTTATAACCAGGAAGGGAGTATTTGCCAGGTGGGTGCATTTCTTATGCCGTTATCATTTTCATTGTATGTGACACTGTCATTACAGTGATTATGCACCAATGAAAAATAAACCAAACCAAAGCGAGAACGCCTAATGTATGCATGTCTATGGAAACCACGATGGTTTCGGCCCTACCGTTTCTTTTGTGCATGTCATTGTGGCTGTTGATTTTGTACAATGTGAGTTGCATAAGCTAAAGTGATTGTCTGCTGCGATCACTGGTTTTGAATTCACACATTGGTCAGAACTCGACGTTTTTAGCATATCCACACATTAACCGAATTGTCTAGTGGGCTTGAGGTGTAAAACTGCAAACGGAGAGATTCGTATGTTGATTTTCAGCAGGTGTGTACATCTTGAATCCAGAATTGAGAAGAAATTGCTTCAGATAACTTAGCCTCGTAGTTATTTCTCCGCAATGCTGAATGGATTTTCCTCCCTATTGACGGGTGCCGTTTTTAGCATACCGTTTTACATTAACTCCATGAACAAAGGTTCATGGGATGAAGAACATGTCGAAGTCACTGACATACGATGTCTCCCGATAGGTGTTACGCTTTTCTTCGTATCAAATTATACGAACTTGAATGGAAGTTCTCCTCCTACGAGTCTGTTCTAACATGTACCCCGAGAAGGTTGACGAGATTTATGAATTCTGAATTCACACGCGACAGAAAACCAGAGCTGGTTTAAAGGCAGATGTCGATATTTTCTATCGGTGTACTGAAACGAGAGTAACGCAAAATAACTTTCTAATTTGTTTATGTTCTCTGAAGAACGATTGGAAAGTTGTGGTCCTAAGGATTCGTTGTAGTGACAGTAAGTCAGTCGACGACGGTGCGTAAATGATTTGGATATTTTCTAATTTCCTGGGGGAACTGACTACGCTGACTTGAGTTCATGGATTGCCCATAATTCACAAGTCTGGCATTTTGACATCTAAATTCATCGATGTTTTGTTCTCCCTATCATTTACCAACTGCTGCACCAAACAGTTTAAAAATACAGCTAGAGGTGCAAATATCACGAGACGCTTTTCATATGTTCAGTCAAGTTTACTGTTTAGGACATTACTTTGGTTCAATGTTTGTTCAAGTATGCTCCTTCACATGATGTCGTCAGTGCATCCAAACAGTCTGTATATTCACGCAAATCGACGCTTTTGAACAGTGGGTTATGTTGAGTGCGTGTAGACTTCTACTTCCAAGATTGTGTTTTCAAACAAATGAGTACTGTACTGACCAGAGTTCCCTTGAAATAACACAAGCTGAGTCTTTGATGTGAGAGTACGCCTAATAGACGAAAGCGGCTATCAGGAGCTCTTGAGTGCACAGAATTCTCTCCATCTTCACTTGTCAGTTACAATTGTATAAAGCGAGGTGAATCGGTTGTTTTTTCTGATTGTTCCGTCAACAGATAGGACAGAAGGGAGTAATGGGCGCTTGGTTTGGCGCAAGCCAGCGTGGCCTGCCATCAAACGTCCATATACGAGTTCTAGTAAATCCACACTCCCATCGAGGTCAGGGTATATGTAATCCCGCTTACTGTTTCCTAGCTAATGATTTGTGATCAAACCACTATTCGGACGCTTTCATTTTACGGTGTACGACGGAGGTAGAGTAGGGGGAGACGGCAAATGTTTTGGCGAGATAAGTTGTACTTTATAAGTTTCTGTACAAAAGTATGTGTATTTGCTACGCTGAGAAAGCCAACGACTCAAAGCAGCGGTGATGAGGACCAGTTTTACCACAGAACTTATTATAGTCATTAAGACCAGAAAACTACTATAGCAGTTAATCAGTCGAGGTCGTTTTACCGGTCCCTACTCTTACGTAATCCATGGTTATGTCTGCCGTTCTTGGCAAGCGTACTTGCCAAGAACCGGCAGGATACTACAAACAGGAATGAGTACACCTATTCCGAGGTGACCACCATTCCGTATAATTTACCCAACCATATGAAACGGTGTTAATTTCCATATAGTTTACACTCATCATCATCATAGACAGCAATACATCAGTGGTTCACACTGATGCTTAACTTCCACACAACCACGAAGAAGAAGAGGCAAACTTTGTATAAGAAGAGAGGAGAGAAAAAGAGAAGGGGAGGGGACCTAACCACTTAAAAATAGCTACCTCTACATTCAAACATACAAAATCAAGGCGCCTACACCTTGCAAACACACACAGACATATAAACATTTCCTGGAAACTGACCATTGCATGGATCTGAAAACATTGTTAGTCGTAAGCAAGCCTGATGGAAATGTGCAGTTACTCGATTTCCTGTGATCTTACTCCTGGCTTAGTGTCGGCCACAAATTTTTATGGAGGAACAAGTGACAATGAATTTTGAACCACTGAAGTTTCGTTAGATATGCGATCTTTAAGTGTTCCTCGTTCGCTTCGTAATTTTGTATACTGTCAGCCGAATTAGGAAAAGTTGATATTATATACTGTGTAACTAATAAAGATTTAAGGAATGGACCCACTCCAAAGTACAAGTCTTCTTGATGCAATATTCGAATGGGTAAACGGCACCATTTTTGTTTCACATGTGAATGGTCAGCGATCTGTTAGGACAGCCGACTTAAAAGATAAACTGAAGGGGTTATTTCCAGAGTTCCAGTGGGCAGACAGCTCGATAAACATTGAGGGCGACAGCAAAAGTCTTTCTGATACAATCACGAATGTTTCGTAACAGATAGGTGTCACAGTGGCAAATATAGCCTTACAGCTGAATAGCAGAATTATTGCGGATTCTGCCTAAGTAGCCTGGTGTAGAAGTATGACTCAACAATAACGTTTGAGTGCACAGACTATTAAGATCGCGATGGTTAGATACCATCAAAATGGACCCATAGATTACAGGCTGTCGGATATACGGAAGACTGTATTTAGTCACTTTGATAAATGTTTACTGGTAGCTGGACGGGTGGAACAGTTGCAGGGCCAGCATGTTCTTAAAACGCTTTAATCTCACAAAACAACGGACTCTAGAACCAACTTGAGGTATTTTGCTTGCTCAAACGTAGACCTGACACCACACGCCGTATATCCGCTGTATTGCAGGTTGCTTTTGAATTGGTATATTGATTCTCATCTGGCTTGCGATTAAATTCCCAAAGTTGAGTGGTTGACCTGGTCTGAGGAAACTATTGGGCTTGAAATGTAACTTCACCAACAAACAGTAAGTCAGACTGCTCAACAGCTATAACCGAATTATGGATTTTTTAGGCATTTTCAATTGTATTTCAGATGTCGAGTCAACTAGTATAATGTAGAACAACTGAGTGACTGGGTAACCGTGTCCAAATGTGAAACTTGTGCGTGCTTGGAGTGGCTTCCTAACTCAGCTGTTAATGTTTATACCGCGTAAGAGCATGTGGTTCCTGCTGCTGGTTTTCATCTAATCAAAATCCAGACATTCTACAGATTGGTTCTATCCATAATTATTGTTTGGTGACTGTCGGGTTTGGTGTGCGACATTTTGAGCATCCTTCAGTGCGATCGCGTCCGCGGAGTGCTATTAGTGTCAATCAGGCATTTCTTATCCAAAAACATATTTGTTGATGCCCAGTGTAAATTAAAGGATATGAAGCGAAAACAACTATATGCTTCATACTATGAACAGATAATACAATTTATGCGCAACATTAACCAGACAACCAATAATACTTGAATGAACGTGATCAGTTACACTGTTCGGTGGTTGGACGGTTGTGCTATTGCTTTGAGGATAAGTGCGATAGTGTCATGCAACACTCATATGTATGTTCAAAAAGTCCCGGACATGATGAACATGCGGAACGCTCACGTTATCTCCTGACTTTGTAACCGAACTAACTGGTTTTGTTAGATTTGTTGCTGTCGCGTTCACTCAGTATTAAACTACAGTCTGCTCCTATCTCAGATTACTAAGATAGCACAGAGTAAATCATTATCTTACACGGCATAATAATGAAATATCTGTCTCAGATATGGCAATACATGAACTTATATTCTATAGTTGATGGTGAATTTCGTTTGTTTTGGAAACGATACTAGATGGTCTAGGAGACTACTCCGTTTGCTCAGTTTTGATTTTCTCAAGGAAAAACTGTCTTGGCTGGTTGGATAGAATGCCTTATTAGACAAGCAAGCATCAATCGATATGTGCATTTTTTGTTTTCACGGTTTTCATTCTAGAGTGTATTGATCGAATATGTCAGCTACTTTGACGAGGAATGACTAGGAACAAATTTGGGCCACGTAGAATAAAGTTCAAATACCATAACCATAGCCTGTTTGCACACGAGTATCTTAGTTGTCGATTAACCACAGTGGTACTCTTTATGAGCACATGGGTTGATCCAAGTGTATTTCACTACTGTAAGTCTAACAAAATTATTTTAAACTCGATTTTATATAAGCAAATGAAAATGGAAATTCTGCGTTCGATGATTCTCTGTAAACAACCACCAACACACAAAAGACACTTCTTCACAATTCAGATTTCATTGAAAATGTAATATTTCAATAAAAGCACATTTTTAAGAAATCACTCACGTACTCTTTCTGGTCGTAGATTATGTTATCAGTAAGGATATTGGTGGTAATTTACAAAACAGTAGGAAACTCAGTCAGGGCAAGCTCTAGGTTAATGTCAGCAGTTTCCGTTTGTAAAAAGGAGACAACTAGGATGTGAGCAGTAAAATCCGATAAACTTCAATACTGACAGGTCTTCATTTCAAACATTCTTTCGGAATATTGGATAGAATTCGTGAATGTAACCATCTTTCAGTCGATCATAGGGGCTAGATTATTTGTTAGTATGCTGTTAGACAGTGTATTATCATAATAGACTCTTTAGCTCATGACTCCGAAAATTCGATTATTTCTATCTTTGTAGAATTCATTACAATTGCACGTGAGTTATCAAACGCAGTTAGATTGAACTGTAATCAAAAACGTTGTTATGACAGATGATGGAACCATTACGGCTAGACGTTCATTGAAGACTGAGGCTGGGGTCAAGAAGGGTGATATAACGATCTTCTTGAATATCCCGCGAAATAGTCTCTTTGATCATCCTATCCGGACAAATAACTTTAAACAAACCTCTTCCTTGAATACGTGATGACTAACATTCAGCCAGGCAGCATGGCACTTAGAAGATCGAGAGTACAGTGCTTGGATTTTCGAAGTCGCCTCTCTTCCAGCAATAAAGACCTAACTGCATTTTTGCTTACGACGTGTTGGAAGGTCAGTCCAGGTCGAGTGTGAGTACTGTCTTTCTAAACAGCTGTTGTTGATTGTTTTATCGAACATAAACAGACCTATACCACTGGACAGGACGTTGAGTATGTCGTGTCCAGAAGGGTTGATCTTAATTAGTGTTTGGCGCAAAAAGGATCATTACATGGAATATTGTAAGATATTTGCAACGAATTTAGTAGGAACGACTTCAAACTGTTTGCGCGTCGTATTCAGCATGTAAATACTGTAATCGAATACAACATCCTTGAGCAAGGCCACCCGAGATTGTTGAAACGTAGAGTATTACAAATCGCTGATAACGTCGTGTTATTCTCGATTGATTTGTCAAGTACATAAAATGTTGTTATGAGATTGACAATTGGAACAAGTTTTCACCAGTTAGACAGTAACCATTACTAGTCTCCGTCGCTTTGTGCATAACAGATCAGATATATCTGAGGTCATTCTGATATGCATAGAATTAATCGGTATGAAAAACTCAACGGAGCAAAAGAAAAATATATGATTCGACATGTCAACATTTTGTTTACTTGTCTTAGCTACAAGTGTAAAACATGCGGGTAATATACGACAGACAAGTGGAGACAGACAGCCTATGAACAAATATATTCATACTAAGTATGCTTCCGAAACCATGGCAACCAGATGTATTACGTTATTCACTTTTGTGCACACGGAGCCGGCTGGCGAGCTTTGATCAACACGGTTTCACGAAAGGTCATTCAGATCGTGTTCTCATTGTGTGACAGTGTTCTGAATGAGGTTAACTTTGTGACCCGCTGAAATGAGGTGTCCAACAAACGATGATTCGAGAATTCGTGCGCTGTTAACAATGAATATCCAGGAAAATTGATAAAAATTCAGATCTTAATGAACAGGTGGGGCGAGACTGATCAAACGGTTCACAAGAATGATTTATGTTTTGCTTTCTGCGATTCATGGTAGGTCTTTTGGCAAATGACATCAAACACAGATTAGAGTCTGCTCGATCCCGTACGTATGCAGCTGCCCAGTTGCGCTATGTCCTAACCATTGAAAGACTAGTTTCACATAGTCATGAACCCGATCTGTTTAACTCTTCCCTCTCCCACATTGTTGACCAGTTCACTTGCGGCTGCAGTGGCATTTACATAGGCAGAACAGATCGACAGCTATCTCAACAAGTGGGGGAGCACATCCACGCATGGTTAAAATGATTAGTGATAAAAGAGTTTAAAGCCAGTCAATCCGCTCTTCGATGCCGCGCATCCTCGAGTGAAGGACATGTCATCCCAACAGGTCATAGAGTTAACTCACTTACATCCTTCAAATTATTGTCACGTTATCAAAACTCGAATCTACTGATCTTCAGCGAAGCTATGTTGATCAGAGCATGTCAGGTGTCTGTGTGTGCACAAAAGTGGTTGGAAAAGTCAATTAAGTTGCCGTGATGGCAGTGATATAAGGATGACTTGGTGTGAATATATGCGTGCGTGTAAACTGTCTTTTTCCACTAGTCTGTCCTACATAACCTGCATGTTCGAAGCTGATGAGGTTAGGTGGGATTCTTACATACCGCATCACGTCTTCTCCATACTTTGATGAAGTCAAGAGCTCAGGCAATGTGCCTTGTCCCGACGCGGCTCAGGTGTTGCCCGCTGCGACAATATTGGTGATAATATTCTTCTCCGGATGCGTCATTCGGAGTTAACGATGTGAAAAGTCGCACAAGCATATATGGTCATCGCTGTGCCGCTCATAGTTCCACCTACCTAATTAGTTTGTAGCAAAACTCCGAAAGCATGTAACCGAGAGGTAAGAAAATTGTTCTTGGTTAAATTGCGGCGCTGTTGCCCACGTAGCCATACATATGATTTTCTCTTACGGTAAGGTGTCTCAGATGAGGTGTTTGCTTATTGAAATCCTAGTATGAAAGTTCCAGACTCTAGGTGGGATTTTGCAGTTCAGATGATATAGCACATACTACTTAGCGGCATGTGGTTTCTTTCGCTAGTTAGAAGCTCGGCGAAAATTGGTCTGTTCACAAATGGAGCGATTCGTAATTGAAACTTTTGACCCACTGTTAACTAGTGTTATAATTTTGCCTTTTATATCCTTCAATTCTTCACGTCTTCACTTATGTTTTTGCTGGTTGCACATTTGTGAATCAATAGCGGATTATACATGCTAGATGTAAGTATTTCGAACGGATCCATAGGAATGTATTACGGATTGATTTTGGACAATGTCCTAAGCCCGGAATACGGTCAGTTTCATGAACGCGTGTTTCTGAACCCACACGGGTTAATTGGACTAGCGTTCTGATTGAATCGGAATGCTAATGGGTACGAGTGTTGTACTATCATTCTCAATGTACTGGTCGGGTTGGTAAAGTGATCATTGACCAGGAAGTGTTTAATGAGTGCGGAACCTAGTTGTTTCGGTTACATTGCATCTCATTGGTAACACAAACTTTTGCGTCCATTCGGGCAAGTTCCCCTATCAGCTGGTGACCAGATATCTTTTATGTAAAAGGTTAGATGCAATCTGGCAAAGTTGATATAGAATACCACTGGTTCGTTAATATTTACTTAGTGGAATCGGGAAGTTTATATTTTCGAATAAACACGGTGTTTAGTAGCATTGAACGACCCTTTAGCGGGAGTTACTAATCTTTCTGCTTGAGGTGCGTAAACAGCTCATTAAATGTTATTTCTTTATGTTATTTCTTAAATGTTATTTCTTCTTCGAAACGCAATTGTGGCTGTTATGGAATTTCCCACGAACCCTTCACGGTAGGCAATAGATGTGAGACCGAACGAGATCCGGTCTAATTCCTTCTCGTGACTCCCTTGTACACAAACTTCTTTTGCCCCGTTAAGTAGCATTTTTGCCATTGTACGTTTATAACTGTTGGTGTGACGGTACTGAATATCGTGTAGTCAACGGATAACTAGAATGTTGTATATATGCTTATTTAAGTTTATAATTTTTTGGGTGAATTATGAGAACTGTCAGACAAGACTGGCTATCGTTTGCTCCAAATTATAGCGTTGTATTCGTGTTTTGGATAGATTGGGTTGTCTGTTATTCGTTTGAAGTGAGTGCTTTGTAACGTGTTCTCAACGTGCCATTCGTATTATGACAAGTTAATGATAACTGTGGTCAACTGACAATCAGTTTATTCTCAACGATGTGAGTATAGGTAGGCTTTAATTAATGTCCACGGCCACTTAATCTGTTTCAAATGGATGCTGTCAACAGAATGACCTAAGATGATGTCGTTTTGGTTCATGATTCGGAGTGCTGCTTCAGGCAGGACGTATTTGAATTTATGCAACAAAGTTGTCACTCATCGTTCTTTCGTACGTCCGGATTGCACTCGCCTGGGCTGTTCCGTTTTATGTTATCTTCTCTTGGTGTCTAGCCTGTATCATTAGGTGAAATAATTATCTGGGTACTACCTTGGTACAGCAGCTCATGGCGTCTAGCGCGTTACTTCGCTGCAATTGGATGCCTGAGCATATACTATTGTTGTGGGCTCCCTTCCACAGTCATCCGAAGTCACTGTCGTAGCTAACAAAGTTGGCTGTTCATAACCACAGGCTTCATTTGGATCTTGTTCGATAAGCACAGCACTATGGCGCTGGGAACCATGTCCGATCGTTGGATGACCAGAACGTGCCATACATATTGTAAATAAAGGCGGCTTTGATCCGACATCTTTAGTTGACAAGGTGCCCAAGCTTTGTTTGTTTTGATTCACGGTGTGTGACAAATAGCATGATGTTTATTTTGAGATCATACTCAGTCCTGGCGCGTCCTTCGAAGGGTTCGACAGCGATGTTGCCGCGACTACATGAACTTGGTTCTGGTGGTCTGAGAACAAGTCCTTTGACAGATTGTCTTCGAGGCCGCAGAAATGTGAGAACTTGGCCAAAATATATTTATTATCTCGATAACTGGTGTGATATGTTCGCCCGGGGAAAGTGTACGTTACTAGACCCCACACCGTTTCAAAATTCCACGTGATAACGAGCAACTGTTATTTGTTTGTCGAAAAACAAACGTTAGCCGTCAGTCTTGCACTCGACTCCAATTCATCTTTAGGCCCACTCGTTTGGGGCAAAGTAGTGTTAACATTAGGAGTTATGGAAACCTTTTTGCCCAACCATGACCTTGCCGTTGTATCAGCTTCTGTAATGTTATCGTGATCAGGTGTATCGGTTTATCCAACAGCTACTCTACCGACACCATAAACAAAACTAATCGTTACCTCTAAATGGTAACCTGCATTCCTTAGTGAATAATAATCAGGTTTTCCGATTACCTAACGATGGAACACTGTAACTGTCCTGTTAGCTTTTATCTGTGATTTTGCCATCGGAACTTTTCATCAAGTTGCAACCACTCAGAACGGAAAATGTGCTGAATAAATTTTTGACTTTTAGTAAGTAGCAGAAGGGTTAGCTTCTATGATCTGAGCACAACTCACAAGAACTGTCGTTTATGTATACGTTTTGTCAACATAAATATACAGAACGCATTCGTACAAGTCTTCTGTTATTTAGTTTGACAGCGGCAAAGTGGCAAAACCCTTGAACACCCTCATTTTCGAGTACTTAGTCGATATGATGATCATTCGATCGATGTCCTTTTACAGGTTTTTCAGTATCCTATAGCTATGGAGAAACCTGGTTGTACTCAGCCAGCTGTAGATATATGGGTCTGAAGGAAGGAACTATTCATCGTGTTCACCAAATCAGATGATTTATCACTGGTTG
>JTDE01021994.1:18962-46455 GCA_014338405.1 Paragonimus skrjabini miyazakii | reverse complement strand
TGGGTTGGAGCTAAATGACAGTTCACGCATCGAGAAATGATAAGAATTATGAGTTATTTAGGAAAGAATATGGAAGAAGAATGTCTTGTTTTGACATTTAAGAATGCGCAAGGCTCTGACTGAATGAGAGTAAGGGAAACGGTTACAGCAGCCGGTGTGAGAAGGAAAATGGTCAATACTGTTTGTTCTTAAGGAAAATTAAGGAAAGATAGAGCCACCCTTTAACACTGATCAAAC
The DNA here is from genome assembly GCA_014338405.1 of Paragonimus skrjabini miyazakii. NCBI lineage: Eukaryota > Metazoa > Platyhelminthes > Trematoda > Plagiorchiida > Troglotrematidae > Paragonimus > Paragonimus skrjabini miyazakii. Next base: position 46,218 of record JTDE01021994.1, on the reverse strand, counting down.
AAAGCACAGCAATCTCAAAATAGTGCAACAGACCTTAGCAATATCAACAAACACTTTGGGTCCGCCGCCGAGTTACTCGGAACTTCTATTTATTTTACACGTATTTCTATGTCAACACTTTTTCCTTATACACTTTTTCTCCGGACACCTCTTATTATCACGGCACTCCTTTTTTATTATGGCATCTAAATCCTCTTTCAGGATTTTTAAAAATGTATCAGGAAAAATTATCGGGATGAAAATAAGTTTAAAAAGAGAAGCTCCATGTAAATGGGCGGAGGACCCGCGGACAGTTTATGTCTCCCGGCAACATTAGCGCTAGCCGGAGTGTATAGGGTTCGGGGCACTGGCGACGGCGCTCAACGAGGAGGGGAGCTGTGTAACGTGTGCCCAGTACCAGCAGGCCCACACAGATTAACGTCGAGTTGTGTAACGAGGCGCGCTGCCGTGCTGCTGACGCCGTTTTATTTTACGCTTGTGTAAGTCCTGTGTGTGACTTACTGGGCCTTTGACTCATGCTGGTTCTTATTTCCTTTTACAGGACTGTTGTTGGAACCCCCTAATTCGGGAGAACGCTGTTCTCCGGTGTCTCTACGTTGCTCCAAAGTTGATCCGTAAATGTAACAGACAATCAGAGTAAAGACGGCTACTTGTGTGTTACACGAGAAAGAGAACTCCATTTTCGCAACAGACGAAAGCAACGTAGGGATCAGAGCGATACTTGGACAAGAAGGCGATATTGTTAGATATGCCAGTCAGATGTTGACGTCTACCGAACGAACAGATCTAACGGCAGAAGTGTTTGACGATAGTGTTGGCTTTGTAAAATGATACCCATACTTGTTTTGTCGATGTTTCTATTCGAAGACAGACCGCATACCTTTGGAGTGGAGTAAATCAGCAAAGAACCCCAGAGGAAAGCTCGCTTGCTGAACCTTGCGAATAAACCGGAACGAGTTTTCATTTCGCCATGTGTCGGAAAAAGACAACCGTGTATCCTATTTGCTCACTTCAGCCCAGCACAAGGATGACATCTACAAGAACGTTGCCGGAGTTAGTAACTTTGAATTGGAGAACGATCCTAGAGGGTTACAAACAGCACAGAGGATAGATACAGCGATTCGGGAGTTAACTGACTAGCTTCTGTTGGAGGGCGATTCTTGGGAAATAAAAGATATCTGGAAATGAAAGGCTTTAGAGTACACCGGTCAGACTTGTTACTGAAGTGCCGGAATATATTGAGCCAACTGTGAACGGAATAAGCCTACAAGTAATAGTAGTGGATTTGAAGACGACACTTGTGAAATGCCATCAGATGGTTTACGTTGGGATACCTTCGGATATACGAACTCCTGAAACAAAGGGCGTGCCGACCGGGGGTGAAGAACATCGTCAACAATTATGTACCGCCGTTTTATCAATGTCAGCTGCTGAAGGGCACTAATCACCCGAAGCAATATCCTACTCAACCAATCCTTGTCAGAAAAACTGGGAACTCGTGATCAATGAGTCCGATGAACTACTTTCCAGTAACCACTCACGAGAATTAGTGCATTATCGTCCTGACGGTAGATGGATCAAAGCAGGCTTGATGCCCGATTATGCACTGAGACAAGGAAGTAATGCAGTAACTTCATGTGTGAAACATTTGCCTACTGTTGTATTCACTCTACTATGAACGTGTTCGGTGTTTCGCACTTTTGTGTTTCGTTCCAGTTGGCAGTTAATGCCAGTCTGCCAAAATGTTTGAGGCGAGTAGTAAAGCCAAGCCAGATGGCCTTCCTTCCTCATTAATCCATTGCACAATTGAGTGCCAGCTCATTAATTCGATAAGAACAGAGTGTCTACATTGATGACTCATACGCGTGGACCCACTAATATCTATCAGCCCACACCCCGATGCATGCATTTGTATATTATAGCAAAGGGATATGATAACAAATAACCTTGAGTTAAACTTGCACTCCGACTTACACAACCTGACCGCAGGTATTGTCTAAACGTCCGAACAACGGTCACCAACACTGTTCAGAGGTAGGCAGCTAGATTGCATGCAAGAAGAGAGAGCAAAACATCAAGTGTGTAAGTCTATATACAGTTGGCGCGTGTAAGCTTTGTGCGCACTGAAACACAGCACGTCTGTGTCCGCGCTCCTGTCCATCACAACAGCACTTATTCGAAACCTGACACTTGATTCGGTGGAAAGGCGAATCATGTTTATGATAAATTGTTTTCAATCATATTCCTCACAAAGCCTAAAAGAGTAAAAACTGGTAACGTATATGCACAAGAGGAAAACAGAAGGGATCGGGAAAAAATCTGTATACAATTGTTTTCTGATGCAATTGGTTATGAAAATGACTTCGTATGGGATTAATTAATCAAATCAGCGATGACAGAAATGTGTTGTAGACAACCACACACAAGTTGTCGCTACGCGTTAAATCAATATAATGAAATGCATTATGGAACTGATTGATGATAATAAACGCAATACTTACATCCCACACTCTTGGTTTTTCTGCAGTTTGTGAGTTGGATTAGGATAACGCAGTTTCAAGTAAAATAAGTGAATATTCCATTGGGGACAAGCTAAAAGCGACGTCCCAGTAAACATGCGGCCGACTCAGTCGAGTTGGACAGGTGTCGAACATGACGTACAATTCCTCATTTTGCAATAAATTAACCCAAGAACGGCAAGCTTCACTGCAATAGATATATCTGACTTGAGAATAGGTGATTTTCGTTTACGTACAAAAATTCCGTTTGTCCAGGTTAGCCCAATAGTTGTGTCATTTGATTATCACGTATGCAATGTACTATGCTGACACTATCTTTGTTCATGATTATATGAAATGTGTTCACTTTGCCAACTCTTGCCAGAGTCGGGCCGACTCCGGGTCAAAGTTGGCGTGTTTTAGATGTAGATGATGACTAACTTAGATGGGTTTACTGACGTTACGGTAGTCTGAGACGAAAACATGCTGGATGCGGAACACTAACATCCCACACTCTATTTCAGAAGAGCAAAGTGCACAGAAATTGGGCGACTTGGTGTGCGTGTCTTAAAATACAGCATCTTCAAGACGACTAATAAGCGAAACTACGCAGTTGAAGGTTACGACCGGTTTCAAACATGATTAACATTAAGTGGCAAGCTGATCGCCGACCGAACGTTAAACGGACTTGCTTCCTTTTTCCTAAGTGTCAATAACTTACCCTACCTAGCGTGGTAAACCATACCAAAACAGATCGGCAGCAAGTTGTCTAGATTCACACATATCCATTCATAATTGTCATCAGCCTGACCAGAACCACCGCTTGCTGAAACTCCGTCAGCAAAGATCTACGAAAAAATTATACAGAAAAAAGAAACTGACTAAAATAAGTCTGAAGTGAATGACAAGGAATGTTATGAATGTCGAGAAGTCGTCTACGACGACGACTTGCGCTTATAAGTAACGATTCAAGTGAGTACGATATCCTCAACCGTACTAATGACACCCTAACATTATACGCAGCAGAATACCCAGAACTGGCATGTTTCGTGATAACATCACCCACCTGAACAACCCATGACAAGACCAAAATGCAGATGGTCTTAGTAAATGATGCCAATGTAGTAAACACTCAGCAAACATCTGCAGTATGTATTCCAGCTATATTATACTGTTTATTTAAATAACTTGACGAATCGGTCGCGTATCTCAAGTATCCGAAAATACGCGCTAACGAACCACAACGCCACTTCTACGACCATTTCACTTGGTATGAATAAACCAGTGGAAACAGCAACGGAAAACACAACTAATTTGTTGACATCTTCGCTGTGAACAGGCTAAGGTTTCGAGCTTGAGTCAAATTGGATCGCTTACAAACATTATGCACCACTTCTTTCAACGAAGACTAGATGGCTTCTTGATATCAAAGTCTGATAAGGGTAACACCGACCATTGCAATTCACGTCGAAATTTTATCAGCAATACTACAAGCGCGCGCGACGGTGCTACCCAAGTATGTAGAACGACCCGCAGTTTTAAGTAGATTGTTTGCATAAATAAAGCCAGTGGGGACGGCCCAATCTGAAAGTATCACTTTGCACTATAAAAACTCGACTAGCCCAACCATTCAGAATGCTTTCGACACAGACGTCCAGCAGAATAGCGTTACCTGTACACTCCATGTGGATCACGAAGAAAACCAATATTAGGTTCATGGGATTTTAGAATGCTGTCCACGTTAAAGTTAACCGGGAAGGGGGAGATCGGACAAACCGAGTCAACACTCCTAAAAAAAGGATACGTGAGGCAACTGTCCATAAACTATCATCCATACATGTGTAGTGATCAAACGACGAACCCAACAGATTCTAATATTTCCCTTGGACCTCCCTGCGGAGAAGATTCTCGAGAATACCATGAGTAGCTGAACAGAAAGCGGCTTTCGGATCTAAAAAGACCGTGATCATCAGCTACCTACAAGAGCGCCGGTGCGCCAAGACCACTCATGAGGCAAAATATGGTTAGTGTACCCACAACCGGGTCGAAACTCTGCCTGAAGATCATGCATCCAGCCTTCCTTGGGTTCTGCATTGAATAAGTTGGACGCCACACAGATTAAGCCGTCATCAATGTGGTTGGTACGGAGGCCTCACGCCCATTCTTGAAAATGGGAATAACCCTCGGCCAGCACCAGTCACGACGTATCGAGTCAGCTTCCAAAACTATCTGAAAGGGTTATGCGTTTCATATTGACCTCAAACCACTATCTTTTGAAAATAAGTCATTTAGGACAGGAGCCTTGAAACGCTTCAACCTACGTTCCAGAACCACGTTTGTTTCTGACGGCGGATCGTCCAGTACAACCACGCAAATCCCACCTTTTAAATGCTCTGGTTGACGTTGGCTAAACTGTTTCTCAAAATGTTCAACCACCTGTCATTCGGCGAAACAGGTTGGTGAATAGCTAACCATCTTTCTAACACCTGACTGTCAAAATAACCACAGTCCAAGGGTTCACTGCATTTTCATAAACCGATCTACAAAGTGACACTCAGACGCAGTGTGAGCTCTTAGTCAGCTTACGTTCAATGCCCTGATGATGGTTGTCACATTCAGACGTTTACCAACAGGCATGGTGCGTAGTGAAAAAAAAATCCAGTTTTATTGCGACTGCACACCTTCAGAATATACTTCGTCACAGTGAGCTTTCACAGCTGCTATGTTTTATTCGCAGCCGCAGTGAGATCACAGCGGCATGAGAGTTGTCTTACCAGTACCACTGCCCCGGTTCACATTACCTTGTGAATGTAAAGTTACTACAAACCGCTAACATCAAAGTTAGTGTGTTGGTGTGAGTATCGCGGTTTTACTCGTAGTTGTACAATGAGTCCGCGCCATCTTTACCACTGTAGGTTACATTCATTAGGATAACAATGTTTTAGCTACTACCTTTGAGAACACCGCTCAACCAGTATGACACTTGTTTGAATTCTGAAGGTCGACTGGAATTTCCGTCGACATTCGTCCTCTCTGGCGGCTACGGTGCGGTTGTGCCCAAGGTTCTCTCACGTCCAACTCCCTAGCGCCTTTAATCGTTTTGTTGAAATCCGCTTGTGAACGATCCACCGTCTTCTCATTGTGACTTCCGATCCGCGTTAATATAAGGCTGGAGAAACTTTGGGTGTACGAACCTCGGAACTAGCATCACGATACAGCTTTCGTCATTTTTTATGATTTGATTTTACCCATCTTTTCATCGGTGCCGCTTGGCAAGCCATCTTTACTGGATTTCCGGGTAATCCACCTGTACTTATGAATGTAGGCCCGCTTGGAAAAGGATAAAACAAAACGGTCATATAAGAGGGCATGATCCGAACCAAGGTGTCTGTTCCAAAGTGTGTATATCTTTCACAGAGTGATGTCAATCGTATACGATTGATTTGTGCTCTTCGCAGAGGTGTACAAAGCAGCCTCAGTGTCATACAGCGCTTCTTCCAGCAATGCCCCAAAGATAGAGATTGTCAGCTGCACACATTCGCAACAGTCTCATCACTATCAGTGAGTTGGGCTTAAAAACGAAACAAACCATCTTATTGCTTCTGCTCTAAGCCAGAACAACTAAGTCGACTTCACAAAGCAAGCTAGTTGGATCAATAATGCACACACACACACACGTAGGCCTACTCGCGGCAGTAAATTCACGTGGTCAGACACAAAGCATAGTCCAGCTGCGAGTCATTTGGACGTTAAAGTAAAATGGCCTACTCGACAATAGCCTCAGGCTTAACCAGAACTCCTACCAACACAATCAAGGCACCTGCACTGCCAAGCACACTTCCAATAGTAATCACTTCCGTGGATAGTTGTAATAAAACTGCCCTCACATGTTTGCTGTAAGTCAATTAGGCGTTTCGTTCAATGAAGTTTAGTTGCCTGGTGTTCACTACTAGGATAAAAACGGATTCTTCTGAAAAACAGAAAATGCTGAGTTTTCTGTTCACGTGAACGACACAAATAACACTGTCCAGGGAGTGTGTTTAATTTCTTCGTAACAAAACATCTGTGCTTCAGAATCAGATAAATATCCCGTGGTGAACTACCTCATCAATGGAATAAAATTGTTTGAATTTGTAGAACACTCTCACTAGAGAAGTAAGTTAGCATTTTCCACACGCCTAAAAGTTCGACGACAGTCATCTGAACAACAAGCAATAGTATCGAAAATGAAGAAGGCACATATCTACAGTATTAATCTATGAACTGATGTTTATGGTCTGACACAAATTAGGCTGTATGTTTCCAGAAAATTGACAATTATTCAACAAACGATGCCTCAGTTCAAACTATGAAAACTGACAGATTTTCTGCAGTTATCGGATCAATGTTATGGTTCCGATAAATAGAGGTTGTGATCAAACACACACCAGAGAATAAAACATGAAAGAAACCATTGGAAGTGTCATAAAGAACAGTTCGGTCAGCATCTCCGTAACAACCCCCAGAACAACAGGAAAAGATGAGCGTGCTATTTACACGAACATACGAGTAAGTGAATGAAGAGGAGACAAACAGAGCGAAATCGTATCACAATGCGACTGAGGAAGCACGCGAGCATGCAAAGAATGGATGGGTTGAGCGGTCAGTTTGAATACAGTATATCGTAATGCCCTGGGCGATAAAGCAGTGTGACCGGAGGAGACCGCGGCAATATCGGACTAGATCGTGAATCTATACCGATCATTTTGGCCTCACCAGATGGAGAACCGGCCTCGGTTCCCACGAGTCCATCCACACCGGCAGAGTCGGACGACTGAGCAGGAAATTCAATTCTTGTCAATTCGCCCGACTGTTGGCAATTCTCGATTCCAATGGGCAAACCAACAGCCAGAGCTAGAGCAGCTACATGGATATTGTCTGACTCGCGAGCCATGGGTTCAACTTCCTGTGAGCAGGGATGATGAAAGAGACGGATTCAAGTTGTTACATCTTGTATACACACAACCCATTAAACCTGTGGTCCCCAAACAGATAGACAGCAAACGATGACCTCAGACATTCCCCTCCGTCCAGATAACTGCTTTGGTAACGGTGCAGTGTCCAGAAAAGTTAACCTTCCCACATTCATTATGCGATGGTGGATCAACATACCATACTAAGTGGAACGGCGCAAAATCGAATAACCCAAGTTACGAGACTGGTTGACGTATGTTAGGGAAATATCCCTAACAGTTCCACGGAGTACAGTACGTAGGAGCTACCTGTCCGGTTAGGGTTCCAAAAGTAATTCAAATCGTTCGCTAGAAACGATAGTCCCAAATGGCAGTGTGCCGCAATCAATAGAGATATGCTTTCATACCATGTCATGTTCTTTAACTTGGTCTGGTTTTATCACCTCTTTAATTCTTTTTTAGCAAAATATTCTTTTAGATTATTCCGCGTAAATGCTAGTCAGGTCATAATACCTTCTGGTCAGGCTCATGGGCGTTGTGAATGAATGAATAATTGATGGTAAAGACGGCGAACTTGAAATAGAATGTGAACGAAAAAAGATCACTACTGAGAGAATTGGCCGATGACAGTTCATCAGAGCACACCACAATATAAATCCAAACGAGTTACAAGCGACATTTCTAAAAGTAATGCAAAAATGTGACGATGAGACAAACGCGCTGATGCAGACTAGAGAAGAAAAGCTATTGTACTTCAAGAGTTTATTCCGGAAGGTCATCAAGTTACGCACAGATGATAATTGCCACGTGAAGATGGAAAGATGTTGACTATGCTATGTTTAGTATCTGCAATATCATGATAGAGGGACATTCACCACTAGTGTAATTCGTGAGGGTCACAGAACCTCGACAATCCTGCGGGATTTTTCGTATTCGAAACCTGTAGATAGCTCGCAAATTTAGTCTATTGCCTGAAGTGATGTGCACCTACAACCAACAAACGCAAAAATGACTCAGTTTAGCGTAACCATGGTTGTGTATGACTGACCTCGGATTAATGCGGATTATCTTTTAATTCCATACCGAACAGTCGTCCTGAAAACTACAATAGCGTGATCCGACATTGCATGATGAATGCGAGGAAAGTATACCAATTCGAACATGACTATTGACTAAATGGTTACCTGGGGAGGAAAGTGAGCAACGTCGGAATCTGTCATGTTCTTATAAGTAGGGCCAGTTGCTTGACTAAGTAGTACAGAATGTTATCAATCAGGAGTGAACACTCAATGCAGACGAGAAGATAAAAGCATCGCAACAAGGCTTGCAGCCGATTGACAAGCTGTTACGTGTCATAAACCTTGTTCGCAGATTGAGGCCAAACACGCGATAATTAGCGGATAATCAAAACGTGATGGATTTGCAAAACAAACTGAAGTTACATTGATCACTCAAAAGGCATAGCGGGAAACTTGGTAATGAATTTTCAACTAACGAAGTCTACTATCCGTAGGAAAATGTCCTGGAAAAATTATAAACCGTGAGAGAAGAGGCCACGAAAATAACAAGTGCGTTGAATGGATATGAGATCTTTTTAAAAACAGACCGAGTAGGCGAATATTGCATCCCAAGTCAGAAACGCAACACGTAGGTGATAAACGTGTTCACGCACAAAGCGCATAATGTGACAACGCATGAGCAGTGCGCAGTGTGTGCTGTGTGATATCAGGACATTAGCAAGCGCTCGTTCTTCCTGTTCGTCACCACAACAGAAGATAACAACGGTTTACTAAACTCCTACGTCAGACTATAACACACTATGTTTAATAAATCGAAAGACCGGGCTAATTTGCACGACCAAAGCAATCATAATAGTAAAACTATGCCAACTCTGCTCGTGTTATTCTGGATTGCCTGTTTCAAGTGCTGTAATGTCAACGCCTAAGCAGTAGGTATTACCCACACAAGCAATTATCGGTCGTGACGCTGAAAAGAAGTATGGTTGTCAACAAAAAGAAGGCTATGCATAACATACATATGTGATATCTATCTTGCACTGCGGCTCGGTAACTCTGTCAATCCGCCATGAGGATTTACACCTATCCGCTATGTTGGCATCACCGTTCGTTAGGCTGCGTCCAACAAAATGGTCGCGCAAACGAAGCAACGACAGTTTGTCACCTCACATTAATGAAAGATTGTCAGGCTACTAACGGTTGGAAAACGATTATGATGCACTAGAACCCACGTCAAACATTTTCTCACAATCGTGGACTTCCAGTGGATTGTTCATTATGTTCCTATGCCATGCTTCTCAAAATTTTGCACATGCGTATAAAACCAGAAAAGGAACCGTTTAAGAAAAAAGCATAAGGATCACAGAACATCCAAAGCACAAATACGTCGAATAGCTAATATGTATAGGGATTTTTGTTGTTGTTTCTTGAAATCAGTTTTAATATACCGAATTTCCGACTAGAAAAAACAGTCCCATATTTGTACCAATTAGTCCTCGTACTCAAAGAGGTATGGATATCACCAGCAGACACCAGCTGACCTAGATTAATGACAATTCTTCTACGTGAGCTTAGTTAGTTGATACATTCTTAAGAACCCTTTTCTGATCAGTACTGAGGAGGATGACGGGGCAAGCCATGAAAACAGCCCCGCAAACTTCAAGGTACAGCAATGTATGTACGTATGCCCTAATTCTATGGGCTGCTAGTGGATATGGGTTGCGACGTAAGTGGACTGGGAGCCCAGCTGTTCACTGTCCATTCAATCTCACCAACGTGCACCAGGGTCCGCAGCTGTTACCTACATAACTAGTAATAATGTACAGACTCTTTTGTACACGCTCATCATGCGTCGCAAAATATTCTGCAGACGACAATTACTCACATGACTGCACGTTTCTTTTTGACATAAATGCAGCTGGCTGAGCGTTGTAACAAGTTCATTTAGCCCGAAGAAGCTTCAACGGCAGAAGCGAATGGTAACTACAACAAATGTATGATCTTATAATTAGCAACACTTGTTCAGAGGCAAACGCAAATTCCATCCTAGGATATTCAAGATTACGTTTTAGTTCACATGAGCTGACTGAAGTGAACGAGTTACACCAACCTTACAGCAAAGTTGCTCAGCTGATTTACTGGAAAAATAAATAATTTCACTATCGTAATGGTAAGGCAAGTCCGACCAGCAGCGCATTAATAGGAAAGTGCATGAATTATAAAGACGGACTTACCGTTTCACAGAATTGATTAATTGTTCGACCTTCGTCAATAAAGTCGGCGTAGAATGTGGCATTCTTTTGCATGTATGCAGAAACAAGCAGCCTAAAACATCACGAAGTTACACAAAGTAGTTGAGAGAAAAAGGATTGGATTAGTAGCACATGAGTCCATGGGCTGACTTTCGGAAAGATAAACAGACATCATAACAGCCATGAGCCTGACCAAAAGGTACTGTGGCTCGGGCCGCCGCAAATCGTACTGAAACACGACGAGTAATTTTCAAACAAACGGTTTTTCACCATCTTTGGAAAGGGTCAGAATACAATTATCTAAGTTGAGCGTTTAGAAAAGCTTGAGGAGTAGGATTTCAAGAGTTTGGCCCGGAGAAGCTGGAATACCATCCAGGAATTTTCAGATTCACTAACTAATTACACCTCAGCTGTATGTTCTAACCACCAGGTTTCACGATTCCTTCGCAGATATTTTGCTACAACCAAACTTCATGACACCAGCTATCAACCGGTATTAAGCGACGTGAGTCAAAAAAGCTGACGGAATAAACAGAAACCCGGTGGTTCACAATAAGATCAGTCAACCCACAACAATAGGAACTAAATGAAGAGTTTCAGACATGTATATTCAATGTTCCCCTAAATGTTTACCATGAACCTCCAAATCTTACTGAACAAAGCCTAGTGTTAACAGATATTTAGATGAACAGAAGGGTTTCAGTCCTGCTGTTTACTTCAACACTAAAACCCACCTGGCCGGATGCCGACGTTTCAGGAGTTCCGTGGTGCGACGGCTTCTGAATCCCCACAACCTGTTAGGTTAAACTGGACAGTATGATGAGCACGCCGACAAAGTCACTCATACCAGACAGGCCAATAGGTAGACGTCTGACGAACCAGTCTTCTAATCCTTCAGGTTGGAATCTTGTTCCGGGAAATGTGGTACTACCTTTAGTACACAGCCACTCACCCGCCGGGGCACAAGCTTTTGAGGCGAAGACTCTGGCTGAGAACCTTAATCATTCTCTAACCTAGGCCTGCACGCCCTAACGGCATCTCAGCCCACCCACAACAATGGATATTCGGAACATTAATAATTCCACAACGCATAGACCGTCATGCATTATAGGCCGGGTCGCCCTAACTGCTGTACACAACAGGGTGAGTAGGCAAAAACATACTACTGTTGACTTCCCCCCCCTCATTGTCTCATCAGCTGTTGCTCCCTGAACCCATTCGACTCCCATTTCTAATAAGTGCTCTAAAAATCTCATATAAATTCTTCCAATTTGCAAGCAGATGATTTTGGTAGTAAGATCCCTTTTTTCTTCTTTGTTAGAGCTTGTTCTTTTGTTTATGGTTACAGAGTATTTAAACATCAGTGCGAACAGCTGATGTAGTGCAGTCCTTGGTGATAATGATAATGCACCAGAAGTAGACAAAGACGCCAATCGTATCACATAGCTAGATTAATAGACGTGCGCCTTCAAACAGTAACAGACATTAATGACAAACGGTTCGAAGGGCTAACCCTGCTAGTTGTTCTGTACATATCGGAGTAAGCATACTGAAAGTCTCTAGTTTAGAAGGTGTGTGTATTTGAGGGAAATCGGCGATATTAGACAGGATATGGCATGATATGGTCCCCATATTGAGAAGAGAAGTAAACTTCAGCTTTCATCAGAAATATTACAGAAAACAGCCGTATTCAAACTGTTAATCACAGCAACATTCATACTACTAATAGTTTGCAGTAGAGAAAAAGGCACAAGGTTACCAAGGGAGGACTGCGAGTGGAGAAGTGTTTGTAGTAAATGAATAAACTTAGTGGGGTGGTACCTCATACTGACAACATGAAATGACTGATTGAATGCAAAGGTGGGAAATCAACAAGTTCGGAAAGGAAAATCAAAGTAGTGCAAATGCACAGTTTGCGTTGATTGAGTCACGTTCTCTACGTGCCAGAACGGCGTCTATTAGGCTATACTTTAGTCACTGCGGCTGTCAGAGATCGGAAGAAAACCAAGAGGGGATCATGTGAGGGCAAAGTCGCAGTATGTAAAATCCTTGACTTGCTTACCGAGAGAGACCGCAGGTGTTGTCTGATATGTTTCGGGATATCTGATCATCCATATCTCTCGTTGAAATCGCTCTCTGGTACTTGAGGTGTCAACGAAGAAACGGTGGACCCTTTTTCATGAACCTTCATTGGTTTTTAGCTTAGTTCTCCATCATACGCTTGTACTTATTCACCAGTTTGCAAATTTCGCGAACTGATATCAAGATTAGCGCCAGCTCAAACCATAGCACTCACGGGCGCAGCCCAAAAACTGGAAGTGTATGCATGTATTTACGGGTCAGCTTTATCTTTGGATTGATTTCAGGTGCATATATTAAACCGTCGAAAGAAACCTGATCAATGTGATTAAAAAACGAGCGACAAAGAAATAATTAACTTCAACGTCCGCAACAACCAGATTGAAGCGTTCGGTACAGTAGAAATAAAAATCACTCACCGTAAAAAGACGACATAATAATCCGAGAAGGCCTGATTATTGAATGTTTCCTCCAACTCTTCCAACGAGCCCTCTTCTATAGTGAACCGATCGACCATTGCGGTGAACTGGGAGATAAAAACAATCGCAAGCGCAGGTGTTCATATATATTAGTGAATCAGATTGTCTGTGGATATCTGCTTTCTGTTCCTCATATTCTTCTTGAGCCCCTCTAACAACATCAGTCGATAGATAAAGGCCCTCAAGAAAGGCATTCAAAATTAGGAAACTCATTGGCTGATTGGTACATGGTTCGGGAAGTCGTGTGGATTCCACTAAATAATCAGTAAGTAATCAAAAAGTAACCAGGCTAAGTCGAAAATTTGAAAACCACAAGGACTGCATCTCTAACGCGAAACTGGAAATAAGGTGTGGAAAGGCAATTACGTGATAGTGAATCCAGCAGTATTCGTCTCGAACAACCATGATCATAGTGCAAGTCATATTTGATTCATTCGCCATCTGAGTGGATAAACACTATGACACAGTATGCCTGTACCGTTTCCACCAAACCGTTTGGACATGTGGAATTAATCTAGGCAGCACAACGTAAAACAATTTTGGTCTCCGTTTTTCGAACATGCGGTTTGTAGACTGCTCTCTCGCAGTCCCAGTGGAACAATAATATCAAGTTTATCCACTGAATGTGACCAACTCAAAATCCAGCCAGCTCAACAGTTGTGACAATGTTGTGTCGAAATTTCGCAGGCTGTCAAACACATTAAGGATGCGTATGTAACGTGCACTCTATGTGCGCTACAACGTTGCGTTTGTTGGCTCCACGACCCCGGTAGAAGGTTTACGTATTGAACGTTATCCTCCAACTGTTTCAGTGCAACCTACGACAATGAGAGGGAACTCGTGGAAGAAAGGCAATATTCACGATGAGCACTGTTCAGCTACACACACAGTAAAACTCTCGGAAGCAGGAAAGAATGGACGAAAGATTCTGCGCTCGGTGCCTCCTATTCATCGAATGACAAATTACATGCGGGGAAACGCATCGCCGTGAAATCTGAAAAGTGAATGGATTATTTCTGACTGAATCACCTTGTACGTACATCTTTTCACCTATCGTTGTGCGACGGGAAACGAGGGTGGGACGACCATACAATCATCGAAGCATATCAAAGACTATCACTGAAAATGATTCAATGTCGGTGTAACTCAGTCTTTCAAGAGCACAGTGGTTGCATACCTTGTCGATACGAGCCACAGGTTTTGTGTACAGTCTACTAAGGTGCAATTTACATAACGAAAACCATCCGACAATGAATGTCAGTCACTGCTGAGTAGCAACACTTAACTCAATGGTAAGTCTGTGTTTCGACGTAGGTTAACAATATTTAAGGTTGTGGCTGAACGTTTGGATTTGATTATTCGGTCATGCCTATTATGAGGTTGCTGGCGTTGTGGTTAACACGCCAGTCTCACAAGCACGAGGGTCAAAGTGCAAACCCCGATCCGGACAAGGATATGCACTACTGATGAGCTCTAATAAGAGCGAAACTCGAGTCTAGTGCTCCCTTTTTGAAGTGGGCTAGCCGAAAGGCTTATCTGAATGCGAAGGCTGCGGTCAAGTGTGGGTGGTGTTCAATTTTGAAATGTAACAGCATTCTGTTCAACAACTCTCAACAGTGCTGAATTATTCAAAGGAACATTATGGGACAGAAGAACTTAGTGGCAGACAACATTACATTAAAAATGCATAGTGTTTGCTTCCTATTAGTCTACGAACATTCATTCACTGCAGGTTGTCTTTACGGAATTCCGGTAATGCTTCTACAAAACAGCAAACTGACCTCGATGAACCTTGTGTTGAGGCGGATGAACGAATGAAATTGTAAAGTAGAGAGAGGGGAAGAAACAGTGATTGGACGAATGATCGATACTCAGCAAAGTTCGATCACACTATTGATTCTGAGTATGTGTAGCAAGTGTGGTGTGAAGGTAGTGTACCATGCGCACATGTCGGGTTGGAAAACGATAGCTTGTTATTTTGTTTTTGATGGCAGCGCAGTCGTAATGACATGTAACTAACAATCACATAGTCGCATATCCAAGTCTCAGTTACCGCGACCACCTAGGGTTAGGCGGCCTGCCAAAGTCTAACAGATATGGAACATTTTGAACAGGCTGCGGTGTAAACACTGGGAACGCTAATTGTTTTCATGAAAGGTTGTGTATCCGTACTCAGGATCTACTCGTTCAATTTTCGATTACAATGGCACACTCACTTGCCCAGATTAAGCAAACTTTTCTGACAGACTACAGAACGCAAAGCTGATCAATTTACTTGTTCATGGAAATCTTCAACCGTAAATTGTGTATAGCCAAGCGAAATCAGCGTATCGCGACAATCGTCACATTTCGACTTCAATCTGATCACAGTTGCGGGGGAGAAAGAAGAAAATGAGCCAATACATTTTGAAACGAAACACCGCAAAACAGAATCAAAACAAAATAGGATAAACGTTACAAAAACGGCGCTACATTTACCATGGTGTTGCCTGGACAATATCTGTTTTGCTGGAGTAGATTAACAGTGTATACATTTGACACGACTTGAATATGAAGTTCAACTACGATCATATGCGACAGCCGTGTTATCTATCGCGCTAGGCACGGGCGAATGATCATATCAGAACGTTCAGTCACTTTTGTTTGTAGGTCACAGTCAAGTTGTCCGACGGTCCCAAAGGTGATACAGTCTCGTTTGCTAAGTCTAACGACAACCGCGCAACTAAGATTTCTCGGTCAAATCGGAAAATCCGAAATCAACAATCTCGTTGAGCGATCTTACAGATTACTGATGAGTGGAGGAATACCTGATTAACTTAAAGTGAACAGTCCAACAGTTTCTATTAACCACACCCGAATCGGCCGCCCCCAGCTTATATGAGCCCGCCTTACGTTGTCAAAAAAGGGGTACACAGAGTACAAGTTCCAGGATAATGGAACCCAGATGTGAGATCTTTGATATCCCAATATAGCTTCGTAAGTTAGCCGGTAGAGTACTTGCCGCGAATTAGCAAGCTGCTCCCGTCACCGGTTCGAGTTCAGCAGAAGGCCAGACGTTTCGCGATTGCATTTATGCTAAACTATGAAATCTATCAAACTACTCAACAGTAACACAATCTCCATGTTCAACAGTGACGTTGGTAGATTCTAGTGTGAACTGTGAGGAATCTTGATTAAGCGGTCAATATCCCGGATCATTTGACGGATTCCACACGACACAGTGGATTGGGTGAATAAGTCAATTTAGGTGGGAAATCTGTTAGTCGCGCACTTTAGCTCACGTAGAATCAACGAACTTCCCAACAGCCTTAGCACAAAGAGAGGTGTACGTCAAGGCTATCTACTTCCACCATATTTGTTTGATTTTGTCATAAACTAAATGCTGGACGACTGTATACGGCCCTCACAAAGTTACGAAGGTATACCTCCTCCTTCTCTGAACTTGATTATGCTAACGACAAGATGGTGATATCAATTGACGGTGCCTAGGCAACACAGACAATGTCAGGCCTTCCAAATTACACCTGAAAGCTTACTTCAAAGTGTGCAAAATAAGTGAGCAGTACAAACTGGAGCGCACATTTGAGATCATAGTTCACTAAATATGAACATCAGAACAACAAATACGGCTTCGTAAACAGATTCGTTTGCAGTTTCTGGTCATACAGCATCATCGACGAGATATCCACATTTGAGAACAGACGTCATTTTATGTTCGCGGTTTGGTACCGTCAGCCCCATGGAAGCCTATATTGACCTTCTATGCATTAATCGCGTGGCGCCACGGACGAATCTAACAGACAGATACATAACGATCAGGCTCCGCCTCGTCGAATCGTATTCACATGAACACATTTCACTGTTCGTGTACACCCAGACTTGTTAGCATGTTCGGGGGGTATAAATCGAGTTGTCCTATGCGGTTCAACCGTCTGTTATGAGTCGGAGTGGACTCAACCACGTGAAATGACATACACTCAAACTCCTCTAAAGTAGTCGCCCTCAGATCTATGGGAAAGTAGCTACCTACCAAGGATGGCTGCGTCAAAAACACTCTCCAAAACCTTTCCACTAATTGCCAGCGCCCCTGATTGCTGCGATATTGTTGAAAACACGTCTAATAAGGTCAACACATATCTAATATAATCAGAATAACCAGGTATACAAATGCCGGGTTGACTGGATAATATCGAGACATGTCTAGGTGACAACCTTGGGCCTCACGACGCCTGGATAACAGTGGGCAATTGTTGCACGCTTGGCACATGCATCTTACAGTCAGCACCGGTCTTAAGCACTGTGCGCTTCACAGTTCTGCTTAGAGCCCACCTGCCTCATCTGAAGGGGAGATGCTAGATATGACTGTTCAAATTACGAATATCGATCCTATTGGAACGCCTGCTTAAACTCATATCATACGCCGACACACTGTCGCCTCATTCTAAACGTGACCAGACGACGACCTCATAGACAGTGTGGTGGATTATCAAATCGGAGGTACGAGTATTCCGACACTCGATGGAATGCCTCAACGCGGGAGGGAGATACGTCCAAAAGCTCATAGCGAGCGGATCGGGGACGGCATGGGCGATCGGATGAGTCATAGCTCAACTGGATCGGACCAATGGATGGGACATGGCAGGCAAATGGGATGGATGACCAGATCGGGGGAGTGAGTATCCTAATACTCGGAGGAATATCTCGACACGGCGGTAGAATACGGTCAAAGTCCGCAGTGGATAGATTGCGGACAATACGAGCGATCAGACGAGTTATCGCCCAACGAGATCAGATCAACGGAAAAGGAATGGCAGGCAGGAAACCCACCGATAGAAGGCGTCGGTCACACACACACAAACCTGGCAGAAGTGCACGCGACGTGTGAGTGGAAACCGGGGGTATATTATGGATCGGAATTCCGATTCATAAACGCGGGCGCGCGTAGCATGGCAATCGGCGAGTTATACGCCTTTCCGGTAAAATAGCAGCAGCTAGTTATCGAGAAACTGATCATGCTTGTGATAAAGAAACCATATTAAGCTAGCTTAGAAGACTGGTTTAACGAATGTCGCGGACATGAGCGGCTGATGTATTGGAATCCTTGAGGAAAGTTAATTATCAGGTATAGTGGCATGCGGCACAGTGGATCATTAGCAAAAAGACTAGAGACCTGAAAGAACGTCAGAGTTACTACCGGCCAGACGGAGCATTCCTTGTGACAGTTTGTGTAGCAAGTTGAAGGATATTCATAAGAAGTGTGGGCTTAGCTACACCGCCGCAGCTTCAGGGAACCTTAACATGCTTTAAGCTTATCCGTACAGCTGATCCGATGTGTCTACCTACTAGTGAAATTATCAACGAGGCATTTGTGACACCTATCCACACAAAATCAGATCAAGACCACCGAGAGAAAAGGTTTGAAAGGCAATTCAGCGGGCCTCCCGGTTCTGTTAAACTACCGCCAAACACCTATAGAGTCGTATCTTAGACACTCGGCTTGTAACAGCCTACGTGAGCTGACATGTACGAATGTACCTTAATTCTCAAACGACGTAAGATCGCGGTCTTCATGTCATTAACTAAACCTGTCTCAGGTAGTGTGAATGACCGAAGTGTGACTTGGAAGTGAGGTCAACTGAGGACAGTTCACGTGGTCAGTAGCCCTCGAGAAAACATCCGAGAAACAGCCTGACAGCTATTTTCCATGAGATTTGGCCGCCCACTATACATCGCGGACTTACTTACGCCTGTGCGCTATCTGAACAGTGTTTTTTCTCGCGTTGCCTTCCGACGCCCCCTGTAATGTGATTTGTTCTGACTCCCTGACTGTCATATATGACTGTCTCATTTGATTCGCTTTGTGTCTGTCGGCCATCTATGGTAATCGCTTTGTCCTATAAAGCTAGAGCTTCTGTGGCCTAAGTTTTGTCTCGCCTCGTCTCGCTCGTCCACTAAACAGTGCCGCCGCACCTCTTTTCATTTCTCGGTTTTCGGTCAAACAACTGAGCGCGTAACCAAGGTGACGATCTAATAGAGTTGATCGAATGTTTACATCTCGTCAAATTCTCGAGTGGCGCTATATACACGCTATAGTTTTGGCAACGAAGGCGTACTAGACGCAGTAGATCAAGGAACACTTTCAGATTCGTTTTAGCTCGGGCGTGTGCTGAACAAGATGTGGACATCCAGCTGGCGATTCATTCGCATACCTTAGCACGCATCAGGTTCTATGACTAGTCGTCTGGCGCACTGAGCATCACGTAAGTCCACTTTAAATTTTTCCGTTCACTTTTAACTAACGGCAAAAGATCGTTTGTGGCACTCGCGGAATGCCCATATAGAACCTACGTTTGGTGGGAGGCTGATTGAGCTTGACTATGCCGATGATGAGATGTTTCCGCTTAATGACTTCCCAACCACACGGGTGAAGTTAGACAATATGTCGCGTTTTGTTATGTACCCCAAGGATGGTCTTTGTACACTCAAAATACAAGATACTTCTGCAAAATTGCAGTGGTTACACAGATCAAACGCTAGATAATAAAGCTATGGGGATTGCACCTAAGAAGTTAGGTCGGTAGCGGCATACGTAACATAGTTCCTAGGCCAAGGCAATCCTCGTTAATCTAACCAATCTCTGACGACAGTCATTTTCTTGAAGCCTAATAGGTAGGTGCATAGAATAACTGTGAGCTGTGTTGCTGCTTTAAGGATACAAAACGTGGCCACTCAGGACAGGACGTAAACAGTCTTCGGATGGTCAGCGACCAATGTCTGTGACGCAACGCGTCTTTCCTCTGCCAAACGTTCTATTACGACTTGAATGCTAAACCTGGATCCCTGTTATGCGGCTTCATCCAGACTACTTGCGTGGAGTCAGGAAGAACACGACTGCGGGAAAACACACTGTATTGCCTACTTCAAGTTCGACGAATGAATGAAATGCATGTAAATATAAAGCATGAAATAGTTGTCAAATATGGCCATTTACGCGTCGAACCACTGTCTGCTTATTTAGGCCACTTCGCGATTAAGTGGCCAAGAAGGGCCGTTGCGATCTGATTGATTCATTGGGCTAGCGCGACACCTACGCTCACCTTCACACCTCTTCCTGGATGATTCAACTTGCAAGCCAGTGCTTCGTTGATGAGTGATTTCGTCAGCCATCACCGATGGCCTGATTAGGTTGTTTTGATGGCATCGTCTCCTAACACTGTGTTCACTCTCACGCACAGGGTGTCATCGAGAAGTAAGTACCCATGGGAATACCAAACGGATAGTTCGTACAGGGGATCATACGAATCCCACCTAGTAGCATTCAGATGATTCGGCTAATGGGGTTAGATCACTTACTGGGGACACCGACCGATCGTCTCCCACGTTCAGTACTCTGTCAATGTCGATTGGCGTAAGGTTCGAAGTGGACCCACGATAACTAGGCACTGGTATCATCATCGTTTTCAGTTTTGGGTCGTTCCTTAGATACGATGGCCCCGGCTGTCATAATTGTTGGTGGTGGTCCACAGAGTACCAAAGTAAAAAATAAGTACAAAATGTAAGAAGAAAAAAAGACGGCGGAGCACCGTGAAAAAAGAGTCAACAACTTTGCGGATACAGTCTCGCCAATGGCTGCGACATACTGTCACGTAACAGAGTGTTTCCAATCCGCCGTGTAGAAGGCCGCGAACTTCCCAACCAGGTAAACGTTATTAATCAACCTTGTTTAGTGGGCTGGCCACGGCAAGTGAGGTTTGACTCCCGGACTATGGTCCTTAGGACTACAAGAGTCGATGGTTAGAGACAATAGAAGAGATGGCGGGTAATGAGGTTTAATGGTACAGCTGTCACTTCATGTAACTTCAATCGCGTAAAATAAACAGTGACAAGAATGTTGTCGTTGGTTCAGTGACTTGACTGTGAAGCAAATGGAGTTAATAAGGCGGGGTAATAAAAGATGTCCACCAGACTCCGCCTTACCTTAACGTGTTCCAGATGACAAATTGCCGCAATGGACGGCCTGCTTGCATTCATATCACCTACAACTCTTCTGTTCAACTTTGCGTAATAATTTTTTTCCCGGGTATTTGTTCTTCTAGGTCAGTTCACCTCAGTGTTGTGGTAAGCGGCGTTTACAGTCATAACACTTTCCAGTCAAGCTCATTGCCACTAGGAATATAGGAACGTATGATTCACGCAGCTGGGTTTGAAACAATGTTGAGTATTGTTGGTTTCATGCAATTGAAAACTGTGGTCAGTAACGGAAATGTTCTTTTTATCGTGACTAGCCCTAGCTCCTACTATTAAAACTTCTTCCCAAAGAAAATTAAAAAAACTTATTTACAAAAAACTAACAAAAACAACATTCCACAGTTACATGCAGAGTAGGACTGATAGCAAGGGCTCACACTCATTTGGTATTGTTCCAGTTCTTATCTCAAGTTTTTTCTCTTGTTTTCATCAACCAAATCATTCAATTTACTTGTTCGTTCCATAGTTTAAGTGGCAGCCGTAAGGAAGCTGTCTTGCTGATGACACCCTACTTTCACTTGCAGCTCGATTGTTTGTTTGCAAGGTGTAGGCACCTTGATGTTGTATGTTTGAATATAGACGTAGCTAATTTTAGTAGTTAGATCCCCTTCCCCTCCCTCTCTTTTTTCCACTCTTTTTCTATATAGGGGTTATTTTCCTTCATAATTGTGTGGCATTTAAGCATCAGTGTGAACCGCTGATGTATTGTTGTCTATGATGATGATGATAATGATGATTAAGTAGCAATAAGTCTGTTCACAGATTCTTGTATTAATAAGTATAAGGAAGGAAACATCCAGAGACGCGAATACTTACCAAGAGGATTACTGCAGAAGGAAATCAATGAAAAATATCTATAAAACTTAAAAAAAGGAGTTTTTTTAACAAATGTCTGTAACTTAATTTTCCATAGCTTTTAGTGTAAATGATTGCATTAAATGTTGTTATGATTACACATCTTCAGTGGTATGTGCTAGCCAGCTGGCACAGGGAACATGAGCGCTAATTACAGACACCAATGACAATCAGAAGAGACTGAAATGCGAAAAATTTGAACTTTGATTGGATTCAAACCAGCATCACAAACAGCACGTTCAAAGGTGATAAGCTCTATACTAGCTGAACTACACCGGGAGAAATACCAAGCATGTTTAGCATTCGTTCCAAGCCGATACACCACACTGACTATTCGGAAACCAAATCGCAGTTTCATTTCGATGAACACACTACCAGAGTGCACAAACACGATACACTCGAGTCGGCGTCCCAATTTATTCGGATACGCCGAAATCAAATAGCCACCCATGGCGTCAAATTCCACAGCAAGCCGGAAATCGGACATTTCTATTTTTAGGACACTGATAACTGTGATCAGTTCATTTAATTTATTCAAAGATGAACACAGCATCAACAAGCCAGTAGAGATAAGCTAGCAGTAAAACAATACTTTGAATCAACCCACTTTCTTAGGTCTAGATTCTGGACAACGATAATCGACGATCAGTTAGACTTAGGGCAGAGAGACGATCGATTGGGTGTAACCTGAATCGAATTTAACGCAGAAGGCCACATGATAATACAAACCGGATTAAAAGACTATGCGATCTAGTGTTGATCTGCTCAGTTCAGATCACTCTTATGTACAAAAGGTTGGTCAATTCGTCTTAACAATCTACCTCATATATGACAGATTAACGTGCAGTTGTCAAGGGCATACGTTCCTCTTCACTGTGAAATGCAAAGTTGACTGTATGCACAATATCCTGACCAGTAGAACCGTATCCAACCATCAGATTCACTGATATGTTTAGCGCTACATAACTCGTTGAACCTTTCAATAGTCTTGAGGACATAGATGGAGACTAGGAAAATGATTCAGATTATCAGCTAGTCGCGCCAACATTCAGTCTCTCAAAAGGTTAACACGAGGTAAATTGTTCTTTTTTACAATAGTTAAGTGGTTTTAGTGCCTGTGAGTGCTTCGAGCAATTACGACAGTGGTGACCATGTTTCTGATCGAACAAGTGTATTACGGTTATCTTTGGAATTAAAAACTGAAATTTTTCTGCCACGACTACCCTAAACGCAAAGCATCACAAGTACACCACTGGCAACGAAAATGTGACCACCCTCGAAGTAGCAATGGTGGACCATTTAAAAGTAACTCACCACCAACTCCAGCAGCCACTGTGCTTGAAGGATCTGGTCTGCGAAATAATAGTGCACATTAATCCTGATCCCTCCCAATATATTTGCAAGATGACGAACAACGCCATATCGACTTCACCAGAAAT
Source organism: Paragonimus skrjabini miyazakii (assembly GCA_014338405.1). NCBI lineage: Eukaryota > Metazoa > Platyhelminthes > Trematoda > Plagiorchiida > Troglotrematidae > Paragonimus > Paragonimus skrjabini miyazakii. Next base: position 22,620 of record JTDE01021994.1, on the reverse strand, counting down.
TTCTCCTGCACCCTGACGATGAAAAGTACGGTAGGCTTTCCCAACTCGTCCCCGGCAACGGAGCTTGGGTGCATATGTACAAGTCCCTGTGTAATTCCCAGAGTTAGGAATGGTCAAACGTTCGATTGATGCCTCCCCCTAACACCTACGTAACTGATTCACTGACCGTTGTCTGACGCTGAAGTCATTTCACGTACCTCGACCGCAGATGGCACACTTAAGCCAACCGAGACAGAACACAAAACGAACAAGCAGAAAGAACAAGAAAAACGCACGTAAGATACAGAAACAGGACAACAAGAACGACAAAAAGTGATAGTGGTCCGTGTGAGATTGTTTTAACCATCAAAAGGAATGGTCGTGGGGACAGTTGAGCAAGTGGCAAGCATCTACATAAACAGCGTTCGTGAACAACGCATTCAAAATGTGCAACGTAATTAATACGTTACAGTCTGGTGGTTTCACAGTCGAAAGCCGTTCTGTGCAAAAATTCAGACAGTCATTTGCCACAGGTGGCATGTCACCCAAGCATCAGCACAACAGAAAGCCTGGTGGAGATGTTGACCAAAATAGTAGCTCGAGTCATCAAATGGAGTGATGAACAGTCTACCACACCACACTATGTCCCAACCACAGGCCACAACAGCGTTAAAGGAATTAGAGATTTCTTTTTGGCATACGGACTGATGGTGAACATAAATTCCATATAGATAAAATCGGCCGATGTCTGAACATCAAAATGAGAGAACACATAATAATAACAATAACAGCCTGCGAGTCCAATGTGAACAGTCAAGTGACATAATGAACAAAGCCGGTGTCCCCGATCACCAAGGGTCTACAATCTCACAGTGCATGAACAGCCTGTCCCATACGTCATCTTTGAGCCATATCAGCAAGTACTAAGGATGGGGTTATAAGTGGCCCTAACGATAATCTACGAAGTAGCAGACCGAAAAATACGTACGAATATGTAGAAAGAAATTAAACGAAAACAATGGAGATTCGCGGAAAAGGACAGTAATCAAACTTACGGACACAGTCTCGCCATCAAATGCGATATATCATCAAACCAGAAAAAGCGTTTCCAACCAGCGACGTGGATGATCTCGAGCTCTCCTACCAGGTAGATGGTATTTACTAACTTTGCTCATCATTATCCTAGTAGACAGCAATAACTTTGCTCACCAAGGTGGTCACGGCTTTTATAGCCCGTGACCAAGTCATCCCTTGGTCGCCTCGCGGTTTTTTCGACCATCATCCAATACACAAAAGGGTGCATACGTTACATCAGCATGCCGAGTACATAACCCATATTTTTAGTACCTTAGTAATCGGTCGCGAACTTGCACGCCGACAGACTGTCGCATTGGTCACACAGCCAGTCGATTTGGGACGTGCTAACTGGTGGAGACAACGGTGGTCGAATACGGGGGTCACGTGCACCTAACATACTAATGGGCCATGTGGTTAAACCACAGAACGCGACTGACTGTAAACACACACACACTGTGAATTCTATATTCAGCCAATAATCGGACATCTAGAATGACGAATTTTAGCAAGTACATTATGTGACGTCGTTATTCTCAAGGACAAATAGGCGACAGCCTCGAGCGGCTTGTTTGCAACAACGAAAACAGGATCAATGCCAACCAAATCCTGTGACAACGATCTACAACTTGATGGTGTAAGGGGCACATCATACGGATTAGCTATACCGTTTAAGCGGTTCAGCGTGGTTCGTACGCTCTCCGCAGATAGACTAAATAAAGCAGTGTTGTCCACGCACTCAATACTAATCAGCTTACCACCTGATAGAGGCGTCATTCCGAAACCTCCGGAACCTATGAGTGCCACTTTCAGAATATCATCTATCACACAACTAAAGATCGAGTCCGAGGTAGCCGCTCATAAATGGGCTGAGAATGGGTACAATAGGACTACAAAAAACTGACACACTTTGCCTGGACTCTTCTGTGATGGTAACAGTCTCAGATAACCAACTCAAAAACAACCGTTAGGTTAAAATGTACCGAGATCATCGGTAAAGAAATGGAATGCCGATGCCCCAATATCTGTAACAAAACGAAGATATGATAAGAAGGTAAGAAGCATGTCTGTCATTCTGTTATCTGGTTCTCTTCGTGATTAGATGCGGATTTATAACGAGACCCGTGAGCACCCAGGACTCAGTAGGGACAAGGCTAATACCCCAGAAGTTGTTATATGACGTCCCAGTACCTTCCGTGGTGTTGAAAATGATTATCGCTAAGCAACAATCATGAGACACCTCGTCAGTGTCACATGTGGAACGAAGGAGTGTGAGCGGCCTACACAATACTTCCTCCTCAATGAAGAGTTGAAGGAAGAAGATCCGTACCTCGAGATCTAACTTTTCAACAGTTTAACCTCCAAAGCCAATTCCGTCTCCGACGGAATATCGTCCAGAATGTCAGAACTAAACATATTATCTCCACTGTGACAACTGAATAAGTCAGCTAAAACCCGCTGAATTGTCGCTTAAAATGTTCAGCCTATCTGCCAAGTCGCCAAGAGAGCATGTAAACTCACGAATCAACTATGACACGTATAACCTCACCAACACTTTGCCAGTGGTCAGCACAACCATGAATATGGGAAAATAGCCAAAACGATTACTCTCTGACTTGCTCGAACAAATAAGCCCCACGGTCCTTGTGTGAACTGTTGGTAGGTTTGCATTCCAACCTACAGCAATCTTTGTCGTATTCAGAGTCAGAGGGATCGGTTAACATTTATTCAAAAGTTCTCTTGAATGAACGGAAATCCATTTGGACTGCATCTGAGGTGCTCCCTTGTGAGAGACCTCTTCACAAGAGATTCCGTAACTGTAGAGATTTTCGCCCGATGCTCGTTTAGATCAGTCCATTGGTGTGACCCAGTCAGTTTGTCTGATAGGAGTTGTGTGTGACACCATCGACCAATTTCTCAATTAAAATTTCAAATCTGCAAACAGATAGTCTCTGAGCCTACGAGAGAAAAAACCGTGTGCGAGCAATAGCACGGTCTGAATCATGGTGGTTATTCTAAGAGGCACAACCCCCTCAATGGGGCAACACCACCGATAACTAACGAGCATATAATCGAAGTCCGTCCATGGTTGAATTGCACAGGGTGGTCTCCGCGTGAAGCATCGCAGTCGTTTGTGCAAGTCATTATATATGGTCTCCGATAGCCACTTACCATGCGTCGGGCCCGTACACCTAGCCCGTTCTCCTTCTGAGTAGGACAACCAAGTTGTGCGTCCCCATCGTTAACAAGCACAATGATGTCTGGGTGTTTGAATTATCTCCAAAAATCAAAGAGAGCATCATAAACGTTTCTAACAGTACCCAAACTATTGTTATTGTTATTGTTGTTAATACTGCTACCCCCGACCTATACTGCTACCTCCCGACCTATACTGCTACCTTGGCGAGGTGGTCGGGCTTGTGTACTGTTTTGATCCGGCGGGCTATGCTGACTAGGACTCCGGTCCTTCCAGGTGCAACCTTGTCAGACAGGCCAAAGGGGAACAGTCAGACGAAAAGCAGTTAAACTCATAGGATTGTATGTCGCACTACTGACCGCGTAGGAGTGCTTAGGTCGTAAGGCACGATCCTGTGGGCATACAGCA
>JTDE01021994.1:0-15240 GCA_014338405.1 Paragonimus skrjabini miyazakii | reverse complement strand
AGTCAATGGCGTACCTGTATCCATTCCATTTCCGCATCTTCCCCCTAGTCTTTTCTCAATTATTTTCACCCTTCTTAGTAACGTTTTCTTCTAGGATATTCCACGTCACTGTTGAGGTGAGCGGCGGCCCGAGCCACAGTACCTTTTGGTCAGGCTCATGGCTGTTATGATGATGATGATGATGATAAACAGCATTCCGTAAATCATACTCTGGCAAAAAGAGACTGTCCAAATGTACCTGCTGACCAACAACCAAGTATTTGATGGGGACCGGCACAGCTGCACAGGGATACTAGACAAAAAATTATCTGCAACAGGCTCTGAAAAAAATGAACCGTTGAACATGAATTTGTTGTCCAAACTGAGACAATGGACAAAGGATGTATCTGGAAAACTTCAACTCCCAAGTTCATCAATCCCGAGAGAAATCCCATTGACAAACGATCTAGATGCTCACTGACCACGAAGAAGACCAACATTTTCAATGTTGTGATAGGATTTTGCAGCTGGTGAGGTGTTAACCAAAGCTTCTGAGGGACATCGTGTTCTCAGATGAGTATACTTTCTACCTGGGTGGGTCTAGCAACCTAAGGATTGTCTGATTAGTGCCAAGAAAATCCTAAGACCACTCCGCAGCACCGTCAATTCAACTTCAGAATTAACTATTGGTATGTACTTCACAACGTTAGAAAACTCTATCCGGTTTATAGAACGCACCCTAACTGGCAACCAGTATTTAGATTTGCCTTAATCTGAGCCGGCTAGTTATAATGGCAACTGATGTCCATAATTGATGCAAATCCACATGATCGAGTAGGCCTGCCTACATTTCGCTAAGGCAATACCCTACAAACGGATTAGACGCAATAGTCAGACAGAATGACTTCAAGGATCCCGAACGTCGATTCCTTGAATCGCTTGCCTTGAGGGAATCTCAAAACGTGTATTGGATTCAGCTACCAGAAGTCGTAGACCTTACAGAAAATATAACCAAAGTATGACGGTATCTCGATAAGTTGTTGCAGGCTATGAATTACTCATATGTGAAGACAACAGGATCAGGATTCGAACGACAGCAAAGTACACGAGGATTTTCTTTGAAGGAAAATTTAAAAAATATGTGAAAAACAGGTGTCCTTAGCTACGGTTTCTCCAGTTAACTGGTGAAAATGCATTTCAACAAGGGTTTATATATAGCCTATAAGTAGAACAGCGAGGAATAAACGCGTAAATTTAGTCCGGGCAGGCAGTGGAGCAGACTATACACCGCAGACATGAGTAACAACAATGCAAAATATTTATAAAAATTAGCGGGCATTTCTCAGAACTCGAAAATTACAACCAAAAAATAGCGGTATTCATTATATAATGACAACAAGAACGACTTGTTACATAACGGGCAGACAACAACACATTTATTCCGCCTTAAGAGTAACTGAGAGATCTTGTGATCGATTGATAATAAAAACAATCTGTCTAAATGATTAATAGGCTTTACACAGTGTTCTGTTTTTCTATCTAGTTGGGTTAAATCGTCTGTTTGCTTATCCTGACGGCGTACACCGTTCACATAGATAGAGAAACATGGTTTTAAATCAGTCAGGAATGCTTTGAGGGAGTAATCAGTGTCCACGACGTTCATTAGTTACTTCAAGGAATCTCAAGCCAAAACTAGTCGCACTCATGAACGTTCGATTTGTCAAAATCAAGAGCCCGAAATAGACATATCAAGTTGAAAACGGACCCCTCTGCTAAATGTTCTCCATTAGTCGAAGCCATCGCCGCATGCGGATGTCAAAAACAGGTTAAACGGTGTACATAAGACCCTTCGTATCATAATTTTGTTTCAGGTGGGCGGAATTTCATAAGTTCCAGTCAGGAGGCACACGCAATCGTCAACAAAAACACTACCACCAGATACGTATTAGCTGTGCAAACGCACGTGCCCGTGCCGGTCACAAGATACACAGCCTTACGTTAGGAGTAGTATTTACCTGCTGCTTCCAGCTATAAATAGTCAGTCATGATAAGCTGGATAACGGAAACAAAAGACGGGCCCTGGAAAACAAAGTCGCAGCAACCTGGAAGGTTGTGAGTATGACTAAAGCAGCCTTACAGTATTCACAGCGTAAGTAAACCAGTAAGCACTGATTGATGTATAGGTTAACCTACACATTTAGCTTTCACAGCAAAAGGTATTCGTTGTCATGCGACACATAAGGTAACATGTGAGCTAGATACTACAAGGCTTCTCCAACTCAGTGCAATATATATAGAGAAATTAACCTTTTGGTGTACAAACTACTCGATAAACATCGGACTCCTTTACTGAAATAATAGCAAACTCTTGATTGTTGCGCTCTACAGAAGTTAAGTCTCCTTAACGGTAGATTCGGATACGTTGCAACAGTCATTCCAGATAAAAACCAGTGATTATCCAGAGGGTTTCTTTCTCTTTCACATGCAACGGCAGTATCAACATAACGTAATATTGTTCGCTTTGCTGGGGTTCGGGGATGTTTCACAAAATCGGTAGTCTGTGTCGATTTACTCGTGGAGCACATTTGGATGATTTGTCACCTCAGTTTTACAGTCGATATATTGTACAACAACCGTCACCTGCCAAAACAATTAAGTGATGATAAGTAGAGCGAACGATGAACCACAGAGCACCACCAGCTTCACATGACGAATATTTTTTTCAATTCCATACAGAAAGAGTGCTAAGAAGCAAGAGAGCGTGAGGTAACATTATATGACGAAAACGGGACAGCAAAGTTCTGTAGACATTGGTGGGGAAAACGGTTGTCGGTAGTGAGCGAAACCAGTAGCGGCAGTACATCAGTCTCCAATGGCAACGACGGACCTATTGGTGGACATGACTGGCGATTTCCGCACCTTCCGTGGTAAGGCGTTTACCATCCACCGCGAAATCGTAAGAACGTTTGCGGCAAGTGCAAACGGATACGACCGTTATGTCAAATATTACGACCACTACCACAGATTAAATATCACGAAACAAATATCGCTCTGGGACAGTCTTACAGTCCAGTCAGTGGCCGCTCCAAAATGGTTAAGCGCTTACCTTTACAGATGGACACGAACGAGAACAAACACACCTATCCTTCTCAGAGCATGGGGAGATAAGTATCAGGAAAGTAAGAACAGAAGCTCCGGTTGCTCATTATGCAACGATGTACTCCACTGGGATTAGCTAAATTCACTTGTGCGACTGGAGCCTCGGAATTCACTGCAGGCGTGACAGAAGAGGGTGTTCAAAAGTTGAAGAATCTCAAATCATCACCATCATCATCATCATCATAGACAGCAATACATCAGTGGTTCACACTGATGCTTAACTGCCACAAAAGAATCTCAAAGCTCAGCGGTCTCCCGGTACAGACGGTCTGCACACACAGACAATGGAAAAACTTGCGAATGCAGTGAAAATAAAACTGGCACCATCATTTAAAGGGTCAAATTCCAACGCAAGTTGCCGATCAGTTATGGACCGATGAGCCTCACGTCTCTTTTTGGGAAGGACATGCAGCGTTTGTTGGGCAAGCAGCTCAGGATGCGTCAGCAAGCAAGAGCGCAGCTATAACTTAGTCAACAGGGTTTGAGACAAATTTTCTCCTGTCGACGTAGCCCGCCGACAGCGAATAAGCACTGGGTTGAAACCAAAGCAAGTGGCATGATGATGGACGACCTCTTTGCAGACTTCTGAAAAACATTTGATAAAGTTCGTAACGGAAGGCTCTTGGACAATCCGGAGGCATTCGGCATCACGGACTCTACCTTAAGGTGGACAGAGAACCACGTCAGCGACCACATTTCTTGGATAAAGGTGGACGGAACCGACAGTTATCAATGGACCAGGGAAATTAGGTAAATTTGTCTGGGCATCGTGGTTTCATCGACTTGGATAGTTCTTACGAACGTAAACTTATCCCGTGCCACATCGTGTCTTGCTTACAAGTGGAGCTGTGTTGGAAGCGGCAGCTAGGTGATCAGCGTATAATCCGGGTTCCAGGCAGGAAACCGCGAACATTAGAGCTGGCTTTAGTAGGGCATTCCAGATTTGCTGTTCCGAAGTACCAAGACGATTAACACTCCCTGGCTAAGGACTCTGTCTGGCAGAGCAAAAAACGGATCTCTATGTGCGGTGATTTAATGCCTTTTAGTCTCTTCCCTCCACAACATTCATTTTTAAATTTCGTGGTCAACAATGTTAATTCATTTGCTGTGGTCATCCTATACAGATAATAGTGGTAAATAAGTAAGCACATAGTCGCAGCGTTACTGAATCACTGAGCTCAGCTAGCGCGAAAGACCTTATAGAATGGCACATCACCAACACCAGGGTTAAATACAGACTGATACGGATAATTAAAACAGTGTGTTCTCTTGATGAATGTGCGTAGAACAATAAGACGACGCAATTCATGTTATATTCTCCGGAGTAACATTCCCTACATTCTGAACACACGTGGACATGTAACTAATTTCAAACGAGTCAAAATTCCACAGGGCAGAGGTCAATGCTTAAGGGATTAAACAGACGGACACAAAAACTGGAAATCAAAATTGTAGGAATGCCGACTACCACGGTAGCCGAAGCGTCAACATAAATTGCTTTTGAACACACACGAGGGGACTGTGACGTCTGACAATCAGAGCCTCAGCAAAGGAAATATACCATAAGTTGAGGATAACTAGTGTAATCTCGGTCGAACAGTGCAAGCTGATGAAGCCAATGGGCACGCGCGCGCCGCATATGTACGGACTACCTAAAACCCACAAACACTATGTCCTACTTCGATCCATTATGTCCATGTGTAACGCATCGCAGCATAAGTTAGCCCACTGGTTAGCTTATTTGCTTGAACCAATCAGAAGGCTATTCAGTAAGTACAGTCTGAAGAACAGCTTTGAAGTTGTTAATTGTATAGATGGTTTAAGTGTCCGAATTGAAAACTGATGTGTTCATTTGATGTGACGTCTCTATTTGCTAACATTCCGCTTCACAAAACAATTGATAGCATTTGCAAATTTAATGTAAGCAGCAATGCACCCTTTTCTATTCCCTGTGTGTGAACTGAAAGCATTGCTACTTTTGTGTGCACACAATGTAAGGTTCAATTTCCAGAGGTATAGTTTTCAACAAGTGGACGGGGTTGCAATGGGCAACCGCTGGGTTCACTTCTAGCGGATTTCTCCATGGCCAAAATAGAATCCACATTATATGGAAGCCAGTGAAAACCGGTGTTGTACAAACGCTACATAGATTATATTATGGTCATTTTTGAGGGTTTAAGTGACTCAGATATGTTATTCTCGAAATTGAACCGAGCCCATCTGGACCTAAAGCTGACGACAGAGAACGAGGTGAATGACTGTTTTCCGTATCTGGACATTCTAGTCACCTGAAGATCAGATGGCGCGGTAGGAAGATTCGCCTACAAGAAGCCTAGTTGGACAGGACAGCATATGCATTTCAAAAGCTTCTGCCCGGTGCAGTATAAGAGAGGCTTAGTCAGGACACTTTTCTACAGAACACGGAAGATTTGCACAGAGGACAGCCTACAGCCAGAGTTAAGTTTACTGACGAACACTCTGCACGCCAACGGGCACCCCTTGCAATTTATTAGGAAGTACAGCATAGCCATTATCCCAACAGTAGGAATGAAAACAGTACTGAAGAGGATGGTGTATTTAGAACTCCCTTTTCTATGGGACAGGTGGTCAATAATGACGAGGAAGCGTCTAACGGCCGCTGTATCCAGGACTGATAATGCCACAAAACTGTGTATAGTACGGCGGACAAGAACCCTACCGGTCCCCTCGGCCACGAACAAACAGTCCACGTCTGTCACATCCTAATGTATACAAATACTCGTGTCGCTGCAGTATGAGCTACATGTCATATATTATTTCTACATCATATTGTCCTCTTCCCTATCATACTGATCCCTCCATATATTATCCCAATCTACTTTTCCTGTTCGTTATGTTATAGATCACATGCCTCGTTTTCTGATTGATTAAAGCCTTTCTATCAGGTGTTGTCTTCTCTGCGCTCTCGATTACTTCTCACAAGTCTATTCGTTACAATTTAATCAATCAGATATAATGATCGTCTACTACGACCGGACCGATTTGATGCCGACCCAAACTCCTCAGACAGTGGTGACGTATGGGAACACTGGTTATATACTTTCTCAAATTTTCTTGAATTGACGGCTTCTCATAAACCTGACAAGCTGAAAACGCTTATACACTTTTTGTCCCCCGCCGTATACGGATTCATCTCTTACTGTACTGATTATGACTCTGCTTTCACCACACTTCACTCTCTCTACATACAACAAAAGAATGAAATTTTTGCACGCCACCTTTTAACAACTTGTAAACAAACTCCCAATGAAACTCTCGACCAGTTCATACAAAAACCTCGGAACCTTGCCAAGGATTGCAATTTCAAAGCTGTCAGCGCGATGCAAAATCAAGAGGACGCTATCCGCGATGCCTTCATAAGTGGACTCTCATCCAACTCGATTCGCCAACGATTGCTTGAACACAAAACTTTGGACGTAAAAACCGCTTACGATCAAGCGAAGGCTTTAGACCTGGCTCAACAACAATCGCATTCGTTCGTGCAGTCTCAGCCTACACTTTACAATACAGCTACTACCGACGCCCCACCAAATACTGCCGAGAGACCTAACAGTCATTACGAGACTACACTAGCTGCAGCCCGAACTAACTGCTTTTTCTGTGGGTATGATCGATACCCTTGCCACAAATGTCCAGCTAGAGATTCAGTTTGTAAATCATGTGAGAAACGGGGCCACTACCAAAAGGTTTGTCGTTTTGCTACTCATTCGAAACACACTGCATCAATTTCTCCACTCTTTACTTCCTCTATCGTCACTGCTGCAGCTCCAATTAGCCTTACCAAAGCCATCACTGAAGTGGTAATCAATGGGATAACCCTACAAGCGCTGGTTGACACAGGGAGCTCAGAAAGCCATATTTCTGAAGCGGTCGTACTCCGAAATCAATGGACAAAATTGCCATCAAGTAGCCAAATCGTTCTGGCTTCCACGCGACTAACCAGTAACACTAAAGGTCACTGTCTTGTTTCATTATTTCACAAAGGTACACCTTACAGAGATGTTAAATTGTCCATCCTCCCCAATCTGTGTGCCGACGTGTTATTAAGGCATGACTTCCTACAGCGATACAAATCTATGGAAATATCCTTTCAGGGTGTTCAACCCTCATTTTCACTGTGTAGCCTAGCTGCCGCTACTCTTCCAGCTCCCTCCCTCTTTACTCAGCTCGATCCCTCTTGTCATCCAATCTGTACTAAATCGAGACGACATAGTCACCTTGATGAAGTTTTTATTCAGACCGAGATCGAAAGATTGTTACAAGACGGCATCATCGAACCTTCGCGGTCACCGTGGCGTCCACAAGTATTGGTCACTACAAACGATCGCCATAAACGTCGCATGGTCGTCGATTATAGCCAAACTATTAATCGGTTCACCTACCTGGACGCCTATCCCCTCCCTCTTATCGACGATATGGTAGAGAAAATTTCACAATTCACTGTTTTCAATAAGCTAGACCTCCAGAGCGTTTATCACCAAATACCCATTAACGAAAGCGAAAGACAATATACTGCTTTTGAAGCGTGCAGCAGCCTATACCAATTCCGCCGCATACCTTTTGGAGTGACCAACGGTGTTGCATGCTTCCAGCGAACGACAGACGAGCTGATACGTCGAGAAAAGCTCGAGGGAACTTTCGTCCACGTCGACAATATTACAGTATGCGGAAGAGATGCAAACAATCACGAGACCAATCTGAATCGCTTTCTGCAAGTGGCCGACAAATACGGATTAACACTAAATCGGAACAAGTGTTTTCGCTACGAAAGAAATTCGTCTGTTAGGTTATGAAATATCCAAAGGATCCGTGAGGCCAGATCCCTATCGATTCGAAGCACTAATCAAGCTGCCTGCACTAGGGAACTTGAAGGCACAACAAAGAGTGGTCGGAATGTTTTCATACTATTCGCAGTGGTTTTCCCATTTTTCAGATAAAATCCACCCACTGATTATCAACAAGAGCTTTCCACTACCCAACGATGTACTTTCCGCCTACGATTCCCTTAAATCCGAACTAGTGCGAACCACACTCTGTTCCACTGCCAGAGATGTCCCTCTTGTCATTGAAACGGATGGCTCAGATATAGCAATCTCACCTACACTAAATCAGAGTGGCCGCCCCGTGGCCTTTTTCTCACGTACTCTCTCTGCAACCGAACGAAACCATTCCGCTATTAAAAAGGAAGCATACGCAATTATTGAAGCTATCCGGAAATGGCGACATTACCTGATTAGAACACATTTCAAGCTACTAACCGATCAACGTTCTGTTGCTTTTATGTATGATACGAAAATTGCTAGCAAGATCAAAAATGACAAAATTTAGCGTTGGCGGATCGAACTACCTCAATTCTCCTATGATTTTCTTATGGTTCAGATAATCCTGCGGCCAACACTCTATCTCGAGCATTTTGTGCAACAACTCTTTTCATCGACTATCTTAAAAAGCTCTACAATTTTCCCTCTGCCACCCCGGAATTACTCGTTTATCTCATTTTGTTTGAACAAAGAATTTGTCTTTTTCCCTAGACAATGTCAAGTCTGTTATTCAACAATATTCCGTTTGTTCCCAGCTAAAACCGAAATTCTACAATCCTTCCAATAGTCCCTTAATTAAGGCAACACATCCCTTTGAACTTCTTAGTATTGATTTTAAAGGACCAATTCCCTCTTCCACTTGCAATCACTATGCACCAACTGTAATTGACGAATTCTCCCGCTTCCCATTCGCTTTTCCATGCCCGGATATGTCTGCATCCACTGTCATCACCCGATTAACCGACCTCTTTGCGATGTTTAGAATGCCCTCATTCGTTCATTCCGATCGAGGATCTACATTTATGTCGCAGGAGTTGAGGCAATTCCGCCACTAGCAGGACCACGAGTTACAACCCACAAGGCAATGGCCAAGTTGAAATGCTCAATGGCACTATACGGAAAACTGTTTCTTTTTTGCCTGCGTTCCAAAGCACTGAATGTTGACCAGTGAGGGTACGTGCTTCCGGACGCACTGCACGCTATCAGGCCGTTGCTGTGTACTGCTACCAACACTACTCCTCACGAACGCATTCTTCTACATAATCGGAAATCACCCGCAGGAACCAGTCTGCCTCAGTGGCTCGTTACGCCTGGACCAGTACTTTATCGGAAGAATGTCAGAACATCCAAGTACGATCCCTTAGTAGAAGTTGAACTGTTAGAGAGTAACCCCGAATACGCCTACATTCGACTTCCAGACGGTCGTGAGGAAACTGTATCCCTCCGACAACTGGCTCCCATTAAAAACACAATTCAACCGACACAACTTATTTTGTCAGACCTTATTTTAAACCCTCCTATTGTTGACACACCCTGCACTATATCCAACACGACAGAAACTACTAGTACACCAGAAACAAATGTTGAAAATCTTCTCTCCCACCAACAAAGGGTTAGACCTTACATACTTCGAAATCGCGAGGCGTAACTCCGCTTCACACGTTTGCCATTATCTGTCCTACAATAACCCATTTCATACGTTGGACAGTCAACCCCTAATACACCACATTTACGTTAGTGTTTTTTCCATGGCGGGGGAGAATGTCATATATTACTTCTACATCATACTGTTCTCTTCCCTATCATACTGATCCCTCCATATATTATCCTAATCTACTTTTCCTGTTCGTTATGTTATAGATCACATGCCTCGTTTTCTGATTGATTAAAGCCTTTCTATCAGGTGTTGTCTTCTCTGCGCTCTCAATTACTTCTCGCAGGTCTGTTCGTTACACTACATAGGGAGGACAAACCGACAACTAGCTCGTACTAAGGAGCATGTTCCTAAATGGCTTGAAACTCAGTTAGAAACGCCAGGCCGACGGACGGCACCCAGCAGCATGAGTTGCAGCATATAATCCAAATAGGACACAGTCAAAGTTCCTGACACATTCACGATGATTTTTCGGAGCAACCGGAAACGCACGTTCCCATTTGCTGACGCTTTGGCTAACAAACGTCACAGTCCCCCCGTGAGTGTTCAAAAGCAATTTATGTTGACGCTTCGGCTACCGTGGTAGTCGGCATTCCCACAATCTTGATTTCCAGTTTTTGTGTCCGTCTGTTTAATCCCTTAAGCAACGACTTCCGCCCTGTGGAATTTTGACTCGTTTGAAATTAGTTACATGTCCACGTGTGATCAGAATGTACAACATGTTACTCCGAAGTACATCACATGAATTGCGTTTTCTCATTAATACGGATATCTCAGTGGAATGCGCCGCAAAACGGACATTTACCGGGAACTCCCAAGTGGTTATACATGCATGGTGTTAAAAGAACAAAGTGGATGTCTAATGAGTGAGTAAAATTTACTGAGACAGGCGAAAGGCGAATATCATTAAACTGTCGTTATCATAGCATCGCCCAAGACGCAAGGCACTATCAGCAAGCTCTGAGTTACAGAACGATCTGCTAGCAGGTCCGTGCTAAGAATTCTAGCAACTCTGAACGATACTGGATTAAAAGGGTGCAAGGAGTTATACACGTGAAGTTTAGACGATGATCACGCGAGTTGCGGGAGGAAGAAATGAAGGAACAATAAGGAGGAGCTGAAAGTTCTCGACGTTTCACCAAAGTCGAGAGCGGGTGGGAGAAACATGATGTTGGTAAGCAAAAATTGCTAGCAGGAGACGTAAAGTTAGGAGTTGCGTATGAAGCTTCAACTCCAGATCGACAAGACAAGGCGTGGATACTACCTAAGTTTCAAGAAGAAAAACAGAAACATTTGCACCGCGCCGACTCTTCTATGAAGCACTTAGCCGTTGGAATGCGCTTCCCTGTCCCGGATGAAGGAACGGACGACATTTTAAGGCGAAACCAAATAAGCACCTAGAAATTTTACGACGGCAGCAGCGGTAATAACTTGATACATCCAGAGTACAGGCGTGATGGGGCTTGCATGGGAAATTATACTCCGTCTTCGAGATAAGAATTAAACGGAAAATAGTCGAGAATGTGTACGCGAAGTAATGTAGTAAATACACGTTCCATCGATGTAAGAATCCAACGCTACATCTTTCGCAGCGTCAAACAAACGGCGAAAACACTACCAAAACCAATGTCGCCACTCAGTTGTTTGAGGAATGACAGACCGCCGTTTCTAACCAGAAAAAAGCTCAACGACTATCCAAACGGAAGCTCAGGTAACCATTTTTATTTACAAAAATCTTTCCATCTAATTCTTACAGGTTTGGTTCAATGAATCTTAACCAAATGCACCAATAATGTGCAAGAATGCTTCTTGTGGATACACGAAGCCATGCTGTTTATTCTCATTGCTGGCATCAGTCACCTGCAAAGAAAAAAAGCTTACGACATTTTCACTTATACATCAGATCATAAGTACCATCCCGTCAGCTACCGACCAATCCGTTTGATGAGCATTCCATGTAAGATCTTGGAAAGTCTTCTCAAGCCAGCTACCTTAAAGCATCTTCTAGATACTAAGCTCACTTCCGTATCTCAGCATAAATTCTTGCTAAATAGGTCCTGTGTAAAAAAAAACATGCTCCGCCTTATGGTCAGTTTAATACATGCTAGATCTTATGGTCTTATGTCAGACATCACGTTCCTCGATTATACGAAAGCACCTAAACGGGTGCCGCACGGCCCACTTATGCGGTCAGCAGAACAATTCATTGATGGATAGTCTCATTCTTAAATGGCAGTACATTTCGGGTAGAGGTTGCCTTCGACCTCTTTTCCCTCACAGTTATCTCAGTGGATGTACCACAAGCATCAGTCAAAGCACCAACGATATTTGTAACCTAAATTAATGGGTTACCGCAGAGGACTTTCTGTTACTTTCCTCTTAATGCGAGTGGCTGAAAGATCTGAAACTTTCCTAATCCCCACACTTTGAAGGCCGACCTCAATGCAATCAAGCAATGTTTACAGTGGTCTTCTCATCAATGATGGCAAGTGTGTTCACATGTTTCTCGTAGTCTTCGGGACATACAATATGCAAATAATTGTGTTAAGATGAATATTAAGAAGACGGAGAATATGGTTATCGCTCAGTTTACGCTTCTCACACAACACAAAAACAGCTAAAAGTTAGTTTCTGTGTTGAAAATGATAAAACAAGCGTTTCTTGTACTGACAAGGACTTTCGAACTTTGTTCCCGACTACACTAACTCAGTTCATCCTGGCCTTGGGAAGGGCATAAACACACCGGAGCACGAGTGGTGAGCTGAGCTGAAAACCGTCTTGGGAACATTATATACGGGGTATACGCCGAAATACTCGATATTTACCCGCTGGAGTAACCATGACTCTGCGCACATCGCATTTTTGCCCTTTGTTCTTTTTAATGAAGGCTGATTACGAAGTTTCTTGATCTCACAGATGCAAATGGGATACGGTGTGACACACACGTGGCCCACTGGAATACGGTACCGCTCTTCGTTGTCATTGCTGCCTCTAGGGCTGCTTGATTAATCTTAACCCGCTGACTGATTACCCACCTCCCTACTTGTTTGCTATAAAGAACAAATCCATAATATTGTAAATTTGGTACTGACGAGTTGATACGAAATCCTGCCGCTTACCACTTTACCCGTTCTTATTTTGAAATTTAATGTATTGCTGGACTCACGTTTTTTAGCTGATAAACGGTTTTTCACTTTCAGAAGTTTAACCGTTTTTTTGCTTACACTGTGATCCCAAATAGCGATATTACTGCGGTTTTTTGGCATTCAGGAAAAATGCCGCCTGCGTAACATCGGATGAAAACTGAACAAACCCAGGTGATACGGGACACAAACCTCTCGCACGCGTACCAAACACTGAAGAAGTTGTATAAGACAGATTTGTCGGAAAAATCTTTTTATCAGAGTACCAGCCTATTGGAGCGATCAATCCTCAGGTGTAGTTGATGCCTTCTTTAGAACACAATTTAATGCGCTGCAATATTTGTCTGCTGAGCATGAAGTGATCAACGACCGTGTGGCTTTTCTAAGGAATCCGGATGAAACCATGTTTTCGTGCTTCTGTGCTGTACGCGTGATCCCATGTACGTCTGTCATAGAAGGCCTGATACGAACTCAATGTCACTTTCGTTATTCGTGCAACTAAGTGCATACAGCACATACTTGCTCCCCCTTAAATGACTCATTTACTACTCATTCTTCAAGGTCGTTTAACCCGGATCTTCTCCAGCCTTGGTTAACGCACTCGAAGGTTCTACGCAATTTCCGCATGACGCGCTTTTGAGCGCTGCCGAGTGGGTTGCAGCTCACCGCGCTTTTCCTTCCTTTCTCCCCTTAGTTGCTGCCATCGATTCTAGATTAGGTTAGAGCTAGCCGTTTATCGCATTTCCAAACACTGCTGGAAATATACGGTTTGTTTCCAAACCCTACTGCGTTTTTTAGTTTGATGCCTGTTGGGACTACGTTTCGACTGCTCATCCAGAAGGGTGTTTTAAATTGTTAGTGGGCGAGGGTTGAACGCATACCCACTTGCCCACTACAAGCAGTAGTTTGTGAAAGACGTGATCTTAATTTCTCTGCTGCTATTTTGAATTCATCATGGTGTGTTTACTAGGAGTGGTACTACACCGGTTTTCCTATTACCGCCCTTCAGAAAATCTGACGCCCATGTGACAAAAGAAGGATTGCAGCAAACCACAGCACCAGCGTACAAATCACTCAGCCACAGACAATGAATGGATCATGGCCGATCAAAACATCCCGTCAGCAACCATAGTTAACGCTCTTTTTAAAAGGCAATTCAATGCTTTGTTATGCTTTTTGCAGCCAGCATAAACAGGAACCAAACGATGTCGAGTTTCGTCTTCTTTGGTATCGCTCCGTCTGAGATGAGGCACCCATTAAAGACGGTGCTTCACTAGCAATTCAGAAAGGGTGATACTCACGCGGCTTTATAAAAAAGTACTGACTCGGGGTACTGGTTTTTCAGTCGTGCAGCAGCGTATCAACAAGTATATCACCAAAAAAGGATAGAAATTTCCTCAACCGCTTCATGAAACTGAAGATTTATCAACGCAAACTTACATCCAACTTCTCGAGATAAACCGCATGTCCGGAGAAGTCGTCATCAAGAGTTGTGAGTGGGAGAATCGGCGAAATAAGCGGTGAGCTCGATTTAATCTACAATAACAATGCTGCGATATTCATGAACAGCTTACATCACTCTCTATAGCTTCCTGTTGAGCCTGTGTAGCCTCGTCTGAATGAACATCAACGTATTCGGCGTTATTAGGTGTCTTTTCTTTAATGTGAGGGTTGTATTAACTGTTTAATTATAACCCGAACTCACCTGTCACCATCGCCAAACGGATGACAAAAAGGGGAGAGTGTGAGAGAATGAGGTGCGTCGGCCTTGAAAAATGGACAGTTCTGCTATTGGTCAATTTGTAGCGACCAGGAGATTTCACTTGCCTGCCTGCGGTATGATGTGTAAAATAGTTCCAAAACTTATGGTTACATATTATACCTAGGCTAGTAAGAAAGTTCGCATGATGCATGTTGTCCGATTGTTTGTCTGCATGCCATGTGACTACGGCGCGAACCCGAACGCACACGTGTGTCACACACATCTGGTTTAATCGCTCGTCGACGGCCGGTCTCTAGCCTCTCTAGCAGACTTTCGTCTCGGTGCCATTTCTAGCGCTATAAGAGACCCATTGTAGATTTCGAGTAACAAATATTTGCTCTCATTTCTCAACGGCCTTCTATATTTCGAGTCTGTTTAAACAGACTATGGAGGGGCACTGCCAAACCAAGGGCCGATTGATGCACGGGTTCGAGGCAGAGGCCCAATGGTCCCGGATCAAGTCAGTTTTTCTTGTTCAATGTCAAGCGGGCGTCTGTTGACCTGAAAGGCATTCAGTGAAAACGGGGTGCAGCACCGCTCTTGGGAATTACAGTAAATGTCAAAAAACAAACTAAGATTACTTCCATAAAAGGAATTTTGGAAAATGAGAGTCGATTAATGCTTTAACGCGATCGCTAGAAGCGCTACTGACGACCTCAGCAGGAAGACTGTTCCAGAAGTTAA
>JTDE01021993.1:0-13409 GCA_014338405.1 Paragonimus skrjabini miyazakii | reverse complement strand
GCAATCACCTCAAGTTCCGACAGCCACACATCCACGCCACCATCCGAAAATTGGTTTGGCCACGGCAACTTCATTGCGTTGTGTTCAGGGCACGGCACCAGTGTAGCGAAGAGGCGTCCAATAAAGCACAATCTTTATTGTCCAACTCGCTAGTTCACATGCTTCGCGCGCGCTCGCGTTTACCTGATGTGACTAATAACACTGTATTTTTTAGGATGTTTCGAAGAAAGAATTGTGCCTATGTGCGCATCGATCGGCGTTTCCTTCTGTTAAAATGAGTAGTGGTTTCAGTCAACATTGTTTAGCTCTACAATCACAATATTAATCAATTTATTCAATGTAATGCAAATCAATTCCACAAAAACGTTTAAATTTTTCCACATCTTTTTCCGGACTGTGTCTCATAGGGACAGTAGAAAACCTGCATATTTACCTGGAAAATTTCACGAATTCTGTTCATTTTCTTCTGTCGAAGTTCGATGTTGTACGATTGCATGAATTTGCAAAAGTCTTGGAAACTTATCTTGCCTGCATATCCTGAGGGAAAAAAAGGTACAGATCTCTGAAAGCAATTCAGTTTGTGGTAGACGACAGCAAATAGTGAGATTACGATTACGTTATGTTGTTTCGTTTTGTGTTTAGTTACGTCCACAGAAAAACGCATGATAAACAACTCATACGTGCTCACGTGGGTTACGGATATATAGGCGGATATTACGCTGTTCCTTTTTTTATGGATGAGCATCCACACGTTGGAATTGAGAAAGAATGTTTCAAGAAGTACTGGAACTTCTGACCGCTGTATTATAATTTAATGACTACCGTATGACTTTCAATGACGCACACATAGAACTGTGTGGATTTATGCTTCCAACTAGGATGCTGTGGTTGTCGTACGCCGTACGACGCTCTGACGAGTCAGAGCCGCCCAGTTCGATGAATCTTGTCCAAGCTGATGTGGCCGTCTAATGTAACAACGACATCCAATTTGACACACCCTTATAATAGCAAAAGTACATGCTTCACGTAGTTTCATATCATCGAAGCCAATGATGTAACGTCAGACGTTGAGGGTCACAAGATGCACGTCTATTGGCGACGGGTTATGGTCTATCACAAGATTCTAGAAAGTGACACGTAAAATGCAATTGTGATATTTTCACGTGACGGCTCGTGATGGCTGCGAGCCATCTTTGAAATCACAGCCATGCACGCTACTTACCGGATGAACCATGTTTTTTTCCAGGAGAGTAATATTTATCCAGAATAATCTCAATTCGATCTGATTAAAAGTAGTACAGAATTCCATGAGAATAAACATCACAAGTTAATGAACAAAGCCACAATTACATGTTCCGGCAGTCAGAGGTGACACGCACCGATTTGATATCGAAACAGAAATTGATTACGAGATATACTTGACAGTTTGAAACAAGAGGCATTGGACTAATGGTTTACTCATGGCTCAGCTTGCCCATAGAGCATGGTCTGGTGTGCTTTTGTATTCGGACGCTTGGTTCGTAAACATTCCATTGACAGGATGAACGCTGTTCGGTACATGACGAATTTTACGTGAGTTCCGGATGACAGGTTTATTACTGTAAGACGCGTTTGCATTTGTCGATTTTCACTCACAAATGTGAACTTCATCGTGATCAGTTTGGTTTGATTTTCGACCCGCAAACGGAAAGTAAATCAGAGCCACAGTCTAACCGCCTACTTGATGTTACCATGGTCATTCTGTTACGTAGGCCGAATTTGTGGAATAGTCTATCCGTATGATAGGTTTAAACAATAAAGGAGCCAGTTAACGTGAGTTGTCGCCTGCAACTGTCCCTACCCAATACAACATTGACGTCAAGATGGTATGAGAAATTGAAATCAGTAGCATAGAGACCCGACTCGTATGAGTGAAACAGTCGTCACATGGTTTCATCAGAGCTTGGTTACCATCATCCATGTTGAGACGTCTATTGGACAATCTACTCTGTTCGGTTTTGTCCTTGTTGAGACAAATATATTAAAACATACGAGTTTTTGTTCTGTTGTTTTCAAATGATGGTATTCTGTTTAGGTTTAAAAGTACACGCAATTCATCGACACCAAACACAAAAGGACAAACAAAGAAACTACGCCACTTAATCGATTAATTTCAATGGTTAACACTGGCAAGCACTTATTTGACACAAGAATTATCAATGATGGCGAGAATCTCATGATATCAAGAAAGTCAGAACAATCGGACTGGAAGTTTATTAAACTCGAGATTGTTTCTACGCTTATTCTGCTTTGGAATTGAGTGTTGGACTGGTGTCTGTCATTCTGTCTTCTTTATCTTTACACGCCTCACCGGTTGGATGAACACTTTTCGAGACACCACCAGTTTTTACACACTTTCCGATTGAAAGGTTTGTGTTTTAAAATGGTGTTCACGATACATTGTCAAAGCGATACTTCACAACTGTGTTCGTTCTTGTTTGAACTCCGCACATTGAGAAGATAATCTGAGCCAGATTCTAACCATCAGCCATGGTGCTAAAATTCAACTGACCTCCGTAATTCAAGTATTGTAGTCACCACAACACAAACGATAAACTGACTGTGTTCTAGAAACCAATTTCTCTATCTCTTCAGACAAAGATGAATCCAGTTAACATATCATGTCAATTGGACGTGAGCATCGCAGAACTCCGTCATTCCTACAAATATGTGTACTCGTGGAATTAATTGAAACATGTTCATCCCGTCTATGAGGTTGTGAGCACGTTATATGGTAATTGCATCAACCAGTTCTCAATTTAAAAGTTGGTCAGATTCATGTTCAATGATTTCTGTTGATCTGAAGAGCAATCCGGGAACTTCTCATACTTCGAACAAGCCCAGTGTTCTCACGTCTATTTTGAGATTCTGTTCAGGCTCTCAGTTAATTTTCGGATACTTTCATCAGACTATTGGCTGTAGAGTTATATCCACAGGAAATGTTTTACATTATGGTCTGAGGTTTCCGGTGAATTACAGTTTTGCATTTATACTTGAGGACGTGCTGTTTTTGTGTGCCCATCATTGCCTACTATGGGAGTAAATCCACAATAGCAGTTGGAGTCTAATTGGATCTCGGCTGTTATGACAGTTTCAATAGTTTACCCAAAATTTCGAGATCAGAAAGCATTTGATACAATTTGGTGCTAACATCATTTTCTTGTTTCATTTCTTTTACCTACTTGCTTTTGTTAAAGATCAACAATTTGCTATGTGCATCGAAAGAGTTCAAGTTGTTAACCCGTTCAAATGTCTATCTCCAGTAGCCTAATGTCCTCAAAAACCAGTGTAACAAACGGGCATTCAGAAGCTCTGATTGGCACCATTAGAAATGCTACTATGTGATCCTGTTTAACATTAGTTCGATGAGGCATGCACACTATGAAATCTCAGGATTATCATACCTGAATATTAAACCACTACCGTTTGTGAATAATGACTAAGTCGCTCGATCGTCTCACTAGTAGGCAACAGTAAAACTCGAGTGTGGTGCTTTTCGGAAGAGGTTGGCTGAAAAGTCTATCTGAATGCGAAGGCTGCGGACAAATATGATTGATATTCAAGTTGAAATTAACCAAATCCCCGACTACTCATCGATAATGTAAAATATCGCCTAGCAAGCTTATTGAGATCAGACGGTTCAACCCGTCTAGGAAGTCCCAATCGCGGGGTTATCGATTGGAGTTAACAGGACAGTTACTGTCTGTCCTCTCAGGACGATCGGGCAACCTGATCATTACTGATGAGTGAAAGTGGTTGAGCGTTCACATACTTAGGGTGAGGTCAATGGCATAGCGGTTGAAACGATTGCTTCATGGAAGCGTGATCGGAGTTCCAGTTCCGGCAGTGGCGATGATATGCACTACTGACGAGCTCTAATAAGAGCGAAAATCGAGTCTCGTACGTATTTTCAGAAGAGGCTGGCTGGAAAGTCTATCTGAATGCGAAGACTGTGATCAAGTATGAGTGACGTATGGCTTGAAATTAACCAAACCGTCGACTACTCATCAAAATTCTCACGGTGCTCAATCTCTGATAGGAATTCCACAATGGTTCCCATCGTTCTTGCTTAGAGTAGGCAGGTTGCAGGAATAGTCTGAACGGAATTGAAACTGAAAACCACAATTCTATATATCCAACTTCTTGTCCACTAAGAACTTTGCTGCTATTTGTTATTTGCATCACTGGACTACGTAGAAACAATCAAACCCAAATTGTTTTTTGGGAGTAAACTTGATGTCCACACAGAGGCAAGAATGTGCATTAAGTTTTGTTATTGATGACCGTTTTTAGGTTTTTGTTTCAACTGGCCAAACAAGAAAAACAACAAAATGTTGAACGAAACTAGCGAAAAATCATGTTATGAGCCTACACTCGTATTCATGTGATTTGATTCAATGATTCGTTTTGACCTACAGTAAACTTATAGGATTTATAGGAAGGTCGCAGACTGGATTAGGCTAACAGTTTTTATATATATCCGATTTTACACTAGTTTGATAGTGACAGAAGAAAAACAGTGAATCCAGTAAAATAAATTTAAAAGTCACTCAGCCCAGGAAGGTAAATGAGAAACGTTTTGAACTAAGAAGAGATGACGAAGAGAAGAAAGCTAAGAACAAATCCGACCAAACTATCTCAAAACCTCAACGAATTCACTTCAGCATTGTGAAGGTAGAGGCGGATTAAAAGTAGTGGCTATAAGTCCCATGAAGGTCCAGGCTTCTAGGTTAATTTCGAGAGCTAAATTAGCATAAAATTCAACTTGGGTTACTGGTAAGCAGTAGGAGATTTTGGATGATGTAAACTTAACATAAATCAGAAGTTATCACGGCTCCTGCAGTCCCTAGAATGAACTGCGAGTTTAATGTTCTTTTTCTAGAGGAAATAACTAGAAAGTCCATGGGAATGCTAAAGCTGAGATCGCTTGTGAGTGAAGTTCAGTTCTTATTGACTTACTTTAGTGGATTTTTGCATTAAGTCTGTACTTGAATCTTCTAGTGAATGATGCTATCAAGAGTAATTTGTTTTGAGTGGACACACTCAGACGTGATATGAGTCGTACGCACATCAGTCAATTCAAGTTGCTATTGTAGTTTCAATGAAATTTCATTTGTGGTGGTAGATTTTGCTGGATAACAGCATAGCTTACAACTGGCTGGGGGGTTAGCGGATGAACCAGGGTTGACTCAGCACTCCTTTATGTTATGCTTTCGACCACTATTCCTATATGCACGACATGTGATAAACGATAGCAATGCTTGATGTGTAACTTGTTCACGTATATGTATGGATATATATATATATATATATATCACTCATTTCGTCACGAACCATACTTATGGGGTTGGCGGTTTTAGATTACAAGGAACTTGCGTCTTAAAGTATGAAACGATGCAGTTAGAATTTACAGGTCTGGATGTTGCAGCAACCTGCCGGTTTGATAACTTACTTCGATTTTGTATCAAACGAAACATTTCATCCAATTCTTTTGAATTCGTATCTTCACCGATTGATTGTAATGCTGCGAACAATTCTTGTTTCTCGATGGTACCACTTTTATTTTTATCCAATAATCCAAAAGCAGCCTCCAGCTCTGTTCCGTGTGGTAAAAAATTCAAGTTGAAACATGGAGTTTATCGGATCCCAACAGTGGCTATTAGTCTAAGTTGAGGTTACCTAACCATTTTCGATCCACCATATATCAATCTTATATGCTTAACCAAGTATCTCCGTCCAGCTATATAAGGGATGCTGTTTCAAAGTTTCCCATTTATATATCTAACAGTTTGTAAATAGTAGAAAACACTTAAATGAACGGCTAGTTGTTCTGTCTAGTGAGAATAGTGACTCAAATTATTTGGAAAGAAATCGGTTTTTAATGTAAAGATTATTCTGTAGTCGGATAATGAAACGTCATCTAACCAGACAAAATGCTATCAGGATTTTAAGCAATTCATTGCCTACTCAAAAAAACTTATTTTTGCCTAGAAAATTAAACCATTGCAACATACTCATGTAACATAATAATTTGTTAATGTGCTTACCTAGCATACGTAATGATTGGCAAGTAAACAAAACGACATTATGGCATATTTGTGTAATCCGCGGATTCAGTGAGTTTCAGTGTACTACAATGCATCTGAAGTGAACTTGGAATACAACAGTCCTAAGTACCCACGAATTTCCTTGTACAAATGGTTTTGGTTCATTGGTATTATGATTTCAAGTATGACAATAGGGAAGTAATATAAAACAGCTTTTCTTTTCCCAATGCAGCAAGAACCTTCACATGTCGTTGTAAACACATGGCTCAATGCGTTGAAAACATGGTATCATTCTCCATCTTTCCATAATAATTTATTGATTTGGTACTTAAACACATATTGCCGTTTTCCTGCTTTTGCAAGTAAATACATACGTTATAGAAGCTGAACAGGTCCGGAAGCTCCTTTTTCAAATACTTTAGATGCCAACAATCACCATTAAGGTCATCGATTGTATTGATAGAAATGACTGGTGGAGCTGTTATTTGAATGGTTGTCACTCCATATGTGTCGATTGAATAAGCTATTGCCTACTGAATCCAAAAACCTCAATGTTGGTGGTCAAATCTACTCGACATGGTTAACACTAGCTTATCTTCCTTCCACTGATATCCTACAGCGAGTTAGCACCTATTTGATCCCCCGGGGGACTACGTCGCCCCCAAAGGGAAGATATCAATCTATTCCGGAACACCGATCTAAATTACCCGACCATGTGCATTATCACGTATCTTACCGTTCACAAAATTTGTAAAAATAAAATAAACCTGCCAAAAACCTAGCAATTGAATGTTAACGCGAATATATTTGACTGTATATGTGACAGTTTGGGCGTGATACACACAGACTTGATGGATATTCTGTTAATTCATTTCTTGTCAGTGTATACTTTCTGTTTTCCTTTAGTACACTGTAAGATCGCTACCAGTTTTACGGATAAACATTATCAGAGGACCACTTCCATACCTTGTGCAACAGGCGCTTTTTAATGTCCAGGCCCTCTACAAAGACCATCACTTCACCGTTTTCTACCAAATCCATCATTGTGTTCCAAGTATGTCCAAGTTGTTGTTCACTTTTAGAAAACCTGAAAGTCTCAGTCACAGTTCGGTTCACTCGGAACCATTTATGGTCAGAAGTTTAGTGTCCATTCCAAATGTGAATACACATTAGAGATCTACATGTACTGGATGTCTTACGTATTTCAATTTTAATTAATGACTACCCGATTTTTGGCTCAGTTCTCGTCATGTTCTATGACACCGGGACTTGCGCAATCCTCGAAGTATGGCCATCATACTAGTTCACTTAGCATGGTCAACGAGGAGACCGAACAGTATTTTCGCCTCATCTATAATTCCTAAGCTTCGCGCACATACCGAGGACAATCAACTTTTGGTAGGGTTAACCAGATGGTTGGTCACTTCTCATCACATAAACCTAGTACACCAGCCGCGCTCAAATATCGTAGTAATGAGCAAAAGGACATTATAATGAGAACACAATTTACAGCTACAGAAATACTTTAGTCAGTGAGTAGGCTGGCAGTGTTTACGTAACGCCCAATCTGTTTATGATTTGGAAACCTCAGTTGATATCAGTATCACTGAATAGGACTATCGGTCTTCTGCCAAATGTTATCGACTTTCGGTACAGATTGGTTATATTCTTCAATTTGAAAACTGTTAAGCACCAGTAACTTGTCGATAATTTGACATAACCAAACTCAATTGGTGTTAAAATATATTTTGGGACACAAAGTGCACTTTCTCATTATCCCACACTATAAATAGTTTATTAGAATGTGGACAACACTGGTGGTCTCTCTCCACGAAGTCCTCGTCTGACTGAATGAACAATTTTACCGTTCTATAGGAGTGTCTGTTATGGAAGGAAGTAATGCTATGAATATTTGCATCAGGAATGTATGTTTTAAACCCAATACATAATTATTTCTGTTCATTTCGTGTCTTACCTTGCATTTGACGTGCTGTCAGTTGTGACTCTGCCTGGCAGGATGGGCTTTTGTGGTTTTTTCTATGCTTTTAACAAGAAGATGGAACAAAATTGGTGACGTTTAAACAAATGGATATCGTGTACAGAATCAGTAGCCAGTTTATTCAATGTAAGGACAGTCAGCGTATATAACATATGTTATGTGATGAAAATAACAGGTACGTTTTTTGTAGCTTCCATTACATACATGTTTGCACTGTGACACATTCAGAAGATACCTCTCTTGTTAACACCATTACACTTCCAGGAACGCTTTCTTTTTCTATTTCTTTCACAATTAAGGAAAATTGTTTGTTACATAAGATCGTTGTTTGTGATGCTTTGAGTTTGATTAACAATTTAGAATTGTATTACACAAAACTAACTTCAAAGCGACACATGGTTGTAGTATCTGGGTCAGTTTTTAACTTGAACAGTTCATTTTTCTAGTAACGCCTGAAAGATTGAACAACAGAGCTTGATTTTTGTAAACTACCTTATCATCATCTAACCAGCGGAAAAGGAAACGGATTAATACATCTGTCAAACGATTGCAAGATCAGTTAGAGTCATCGCCCTTCAGGTTTCTCAGCATAATTGTGTAAATTTGTTAGTCTATCTTGCAGTTGAGTAAGCAGAATGTACTTGGAGATCAACGTTGAATATTGCCTCTTTTGCTAGGAATCGGATTAGTATGATTCATTAACTATTTGGTGCTCAGGATCAATAGGTGATTTAGCATTATTGTGACTTAAACTATCAGGCAAATGCAGCTATTGGAGCTGTGAGATGCTGGATACAGAATTGTAGTAAATGGAGATTACAAAGCGGATGAATAGTGTTATATGGTTACCAGTTTATTACTACATCCCATGTTGTACTGTGTAAAAGGTGCGATCGAAAAGTTGAAAAAATCTATCAAGACAGATTGATGAAAAAACTGTTAATCTCTTTAGAATACAGTGATAGTAAATTTCTAGCTGTGAAGGGCATTTACACATTATAATGTCTCTACCAAGTTTTAGGAAAATGGTCAATCCTAACATCACCTCCGAACTAGATATGGCTAATGTTTTCGGAATTCAGTGGAGTAACATCCATGTTGACAACTAAGGCAGCGTACCAGTTACAACTAGAAGCAATACTCATGATAACCCTATGATTATGATACCATGTTATTTGGATGAAAAAAGTAGTGTTTTTTTATAAAGTCGCCTGACGTTAATCCTATTGTATCAGTGATATAGAAACTATTGTCAGGAAAGCTGGTAAGACCAGCAAATTATTTACTCACTAGATCTCCATGGTATAGTTAGCCTCTGAATATCTGGAGAGCCTATATCATATTACTCGTTTCCCAGATAATGTTCGCTAGGTGCCTGTTAACTACATGTCAGTTTCCTTAGTACGTATTATCTCAAAAAGGTTTTGAAAACAAAACTAAACACTGATGTTGTGAACCATGAACTGGATGACGCAAGGATTATTTATTCAAGAAATCAACTTATGACTTAATCGTTTCAATATGACAACATACAAAAATACCCATCTGTGTACGGTACTGTGTGTACCGAGAACCATTTCAAGCGATGCTGCACTTCGATGTTTCTTCTTGTATTTTTCCTGCGGCTACTTCATTGTCAAAGTTCATGCTGTTGCCCCACTGCTGACTAGCAGTGGTGTGAATAGCATAGTGCCATCACTCATCCTCACTAAACCAGTTGTAAGTTTGTATTGTACATTTTACACTACTACCATGTGTTTAACATGCCTAGTCAACTTGTCTAAAGTCAAAGGTAACGGAAAAATCGGCTGATGGAATTAGGCCAGTAGATGCCACGTTTTACGATTTCTCCAGAATGTTCAGCAAAATCGACCATAAAATCTTATGCTTCAAACGTTGTTAATAGTTGACGATGCTTCGCCACTACGGCTCACATAGTAATCAAAAGACAGATCTTAATGTCAGAGTTTATGGTCTACTATCTGCCTGACATTTTATACTTAGCGATGTACATCAAGGTTTCATTTTAGGTCTGCCATTGTTTCCATTGTTCGTCAATTAACTCCCATTAGTCTTGTAGACTGGCGATAGGAAAATGTAATGAATCTTTAATAATATTATCGAAAGGAAGAAACGACAGTAATTTGGAGTTTACATCGTTAGGTCATTATGTATGATTTTCATTTAACTTCTCTATATATAAAAAGATGTACAGCGGTCACTATGATTACAGAGGTAAAGCCAATTACTACTATCTGGAGTCGAAATATAATAACGGTCGTTTAAGAAGGCTTCAATCTATTCGCCAGCGGCATCGTGATAACAAGTAAGGCTAACGTGACTCTTTCGACTATAGTTAACTTACTTATACCTTTCAGTTAAACAGTTTACTGTTGAAGTACAACCCACTGGTAGACACATTTTGGAGTGAACAGTGAAGTTTTTCGACCATTACTACTGGTAAATATTCATTGGATTAAGTCAGTAGGAGTACAAAGCGTGTCTTATCATTAACATCAATATTTTGCACGGAAAAGTCGAGCAAACAATGCCACTTTTCCCTACATTGTCGGCATGTCAGAAGCAACTTTAGATGAGACCCAGATGTGAAAAGTCAAGGCTTTAACTGGATTCGGAACAACGACAGAAAGAACATGCCCAAACGCAGTGAGCGCGGGGCGTCCTACATACACAAAACCATAAACCTGTTTGAAACCAGATTTTCCAAGAATTTGCAAAAACCAGTTGGCTAATGGGTTACGTAATTACCATGTGGTATATCAGCACACAGGAATATACCAACACCATCAATCCCCAAGCCTCAGCTGATATTGCGATGCGCAATGAATCAAAAAAAGGTTTTACGTATTCTAATAGTATCCCGAAACGGACGTTTTGAGTCTGACGTTCATACCATGCAAGATGAGAAAGAACTTGAAACACTGTATTAATGTTTTGTCAGGATTTATGACTTAGTAGCTTTACAAGGTCTACAACGAGCATCTGTGATAATGAAGCCCAGTTTCTTCCTGTATCATGTATGGCACGCGTATCTCTTACTTCTCTCCTCTAACATACACTTTATACATTGCATTCAGTCTTAGTGTATGAGTAGTTTCCCAATACAAAATTCATCTGAAATAATTTGATCCACAGGTTACTAGTCAGAAACGATAAATGATATTCTGCCGGGTTTTATGTTACTGTAGATGATGAAGACTGATTGCTCCTATCCGGAGACTAGAGTAATGCTTGTCACATAATCCACTTCAAAGAGACCTATAATAAGCCTAGCAAAACTGGACGAACTATTCAGTTGGTTGATATATTACTTTGGTGAATAGCATATACAGGTAATCACAACTTTAATGTTTGGGTAGATCCCGTGCCTAAATTATTTGAACTGGAAGTAATATAAATGATCATCCACTCTGTTCTGATCACTATTAATCGTTTACTAGTGTTTCCCAGGATTCTGAACCGGCAATGGCTCACACTCAATGAGCTCGCGCACATATTATGTTATTATCTCGGACATTTAAACCATCTGTACAATTAACAATTTTAAAAATGTTCTTCAAACTGTACTTACTGAATCGTTTTCTGATTGGTTCCAGCAAATCAGCTAATTAACGGACTAATTTATGCTTCGGTGCGTTACACATGGACATAATAGGCCGAGGTGGGACGTTGGGTTTGTGGACTTTGGGCGGTCCGTACACATGCGATGCGTGCGTGTGCCGACTGATTTTATCAACCTAAGGCGGATTACAAAACCTACTAACACCGGCACACTTCCAACGTTTAACAGAAATAAGACAAAAATGAGAACTTGAGGGTGTTAAGTCTAGACAAAGGTTCAGGAGTTGTGTTGATGGATAAAGTGGAGTGCGTGCACAAAATGTTTGAAATTCTTAATGACACATAAGTTTCTCCCAAATGATAACCCTGACAACGTCCAAGAAGTGGAAAAGGAAATCTGCTGTAGGCTGGAAAGATTGAGGATAACTGGCATAATCTCTGTCGATCAATGCAGGCTGATAAATCCAATCAGCACATACACACACCGTATATGTACGGACTGCCAAAAACCCACAAACCCAATGCCCCACTTCGACCCACTATGTCCATGTGTAACGCACCGCAGCGTGAATTTGTCCGTTGGCTAGCTGATTTGCTTGAACTGTTCAGGAGACACTTCAGTAAGTACATTCTGAAGGACAGTTTCGTACTTGTTAATTGTATCGATGGTTTAAATTTCCGAGCCATTTGGCTTGACGTCCCTGTTTACTAACATTGTGCTCCATGAAACGGTTGAAAGCATCTGTGAGTTTACTGTAAGCAGCAGTGCTCCGTTTCCCATCCCTGTGATCGAACTGAAAACATTATTAGTTTCATGTACACATAATGTAAAGTTCAACTTCCAAACGTATAGTTCCCGACAAGTGGACGGGGTTGCAATGAGCAGTCCGTTGGGTCCACTTCTAGCGGATTTCTTCATGGCCGAAGTAGAATCCACACTATACGAAAACCTGTCAAAGCCAGTGTTGTACAGACGATGCGTAGATGATATTCTAGCCATCTTTGAGAGCTCAAGTGAATCAAACACGTTATTCTCGAAGCTGAACCAAGCTCACTCGAACTTAAAACTTAGGAAAGAGAATGAAGCGAATGACTGACTTCCGTACCTGGACATTCTAGTCACTCGAAGACCAGATGGCACGGTAGGGAGATCCGTCTACAGGAAACCTACCTGGACTGGACAGTACATGGATTTCGAAAGTTTCTGTCCGGTGCAGCATAAGAGAAGTCTAGTCAGGACATTTTCCCACAGAGAACGGAGGATTTGCACCAAAGACAATCTAGAGCTAGAGTTAGGCTCACTGAGAGACACTCTGCAGGTCAGCGTGTGCCCCATGCGATTTATTAAAAAGTACAGCAAAGCCGTCATCCCGACTGTGAAAATGACGACGGTACCGAAGAGGACGGTGTATCTAGAACTCCCGTTTATAGGGGACAGCTGGTCAGCAATGACGAGGAAGCGTCTAACAACTGTTGTATCCAGGACTTATAACGCTGCAAAGCTGTGCACAATACAACAACCGAGAACTCTACCTGTCGTGTGTTGTCGTGTGTTGCGAACCAACAGTGTACGTCTGTCACATCTCACTGTTTATACAAATACTCGTCTAGATGCAGCTTGAGCTACATAGTGTGGGGGATTGTCAGGCAGGAAGTACGAGCATTCCAGCTCTCGGCCGAATACCTCAACGCAGGGGGGAGGTGCGTTCAAACACCCACGGTGAGCGGATGGAGAACGGCGT